>SJYO01013871.1:44696095-44919983 GCA_006410555.1 Capra ibex
TCTTAAAAGGTGTCAAATAACACTAGGTGTGTCAGTTTCCGAAACCGTATCAGTTATTTCGTCTTTATCTACAAAAAGACCTTGAGAGAACGAAAAAGGTACTAGGTCGCCTACAACCGTTAAACTAGAAACCAAGGAGACGGAAAAGATTTTGGTCGAACTTGTAGTCCCTCAAGTGCCAAGTGCATAACGACTTCGGACCGAAACTCTTAAAACTCGTAAGGAAATGATCGTACACTCTATTCACGTTAACACACCATCAAACTCGTAAGAAACCGTAACGGAAAGAAACCTTAACCTTACTTTTGACTGGAAAANGACGACTCAAAAGGTTTAAACGACCGTATAACTCACGTCGTGAAAGTGTCGTAGTAGAAAGTCCTAAACTTTGTCGAGTTGACCTTAAGGTAGTGGAGGTGATCGAAACAAGCATCACTACGAAAGATTCCGGGTGAACTGAAGTGTAAGGTTCTACAGACCGAGATCTAATCACTAGTGTAGTAGTACTAATAGACCCAACACTTCTAGAAAAAACATGTCAAGAAGGTACATAAGAACGGTGGAGAAGAATTATAGAAGACGAAGACAATCCAGGTCTGGTAAAGACAGGAAATAGCTCGGGTAGAAACGTACTTTACAAGGGAACCATAGAGATTAAAAGAACTTCGCTAGGGATCAGAAAGGGTAAGACAACAAAAGGAGATAAAGAAACGTAACTAACGACTTCTTCCGAAAGAATAGAGAAGAACGATAAGAAACCTTGAGACGTAAGTCTATTAACTACTATCTTCGTTCTAGGTTACGACATTTCTCGTTATAACGTATCCTTGGACCTTACAGTCCAGGTACTTAGTTCCGTTTAACCTTCACCAGTTTGTTCTCTACCGTTCCCACTTGCAGCTGTAAGATCCTTAGTCACTTGATTTTACCTGATCTTACCCACTTAAATTGAGTCTACTGGTAATGTAGATGATGACGTCCGTCCTTAGGGAGTCTTCTTTACCTCATCGGTAGTACCAGTTGTTCTCAGACTTTACGTCATAAACCTACGTTAGACTCTTTGTTGTCTTACTAGAGACAAGCAGAGGTTTCGTTTGGTAATTTATAGTGTCAATAGGTTCAGATACGGGGTTGGTCATTACGACTTCTTTGACTTCAACTTGTCAAAATACTTCTGGATTTTCTAGAAAATCTTGATTGTGGGTTTTTTCTACAGGAAAAGTAATATCCCCTGACCTTACGTTTTCATCCTTCAGTTCTTTGTGGACCTCATTGTCCGTTTAAACCGGAACCTTACGCCTTACTTCGTCCCGTTTCTGATTATCTCAAAACGGTTCTTTTACGTGACCAGTATCGTTTGTGGGAGAAGATTGTTGTGTTCTCTTCTGAGATGTGTACCTGTAGTGGTCTACCAGTTGTAGCTTTAGTCTAACTAATATAAGAAACGTCGGTTTCTACCTCTTCGAGATATGGCGGTTGTTTTTGTTCTGGTCCTCGACTGACACCGAGTCTAGTACTTGAGGAATAACGGTTTAAGTCTGAATTTAACTTCTTTTCGTATGGTCTTCGGGGGTCTTAAAATCTCATCTCGTCTGGGGTGTCGAGTGGTGATTGGTGTCTCTGACCTGTAGATCATCGAAGAATCGAGAGTTTCTGTCGTCTTGTGATTCTATGTCGAGAACGGAGGACCCTCGAACGTTAGACAGTTAAAGTCAATCTCTCTTCGAGTTCTTATTTCATATCGGTACGAGGTCACCGACCAGATCCGGCATCCTCGGGTTCACGAGACTCTCCCTCTCGCGACGACTCAACCTCGTCGACGGGGTCCCCGTCCCATCCTTCGTCCCGTTTCGGTACCTTCTGAGCATTCCTCGTGTCCGGTCGGCCTCTGCAGTGTGTAGAGTGGAGCACCAGTCCCCGACATGACCTTTCTTGTCGTGGCTGGTCCGTGGTCACGACGGTCCTGATTCCCATCCTTGTACCCCCTGTCACGGGGTGTCCCACGGTCGGAGTCGGACACACGACTCAGTCTTGGAGGGGAGAGGGTCAAAAGTTTCGGGTTAATCCCGGTCGATGTCCCTTCTACGGGGGACCCCCGACCGGACCGTCCTGCTCCCTCTAGACTTCTCCACCGGTCCTCTTAGTGTTTGTACCTTCCCGACCCCTCCTGTCTGCTCAGTATCTATGAACTTGACCAACCGAAGTCTCTACAAGTACCGGGTAAACGTGTAGACCTCCGAGAAGGTGGACAGCTTGTCGAGGCTGACGAAGTGGGAATCCTCATCTCCTGTCTCTCACGTACTTTCCCGGTCCGACCTGTGTCACAGTGGTAGGGGTTTGTGCGAGGGAAGGACAGGGGGGAATACGGTTCAGGACCCGATCAGGAAACATAAGTGACATAAAAGATTAAACGTTTTGGGAACTAAGAGACCGTAGACCTCGGATCACTTGAGGATCTCTATCTTTTCGTGGGAGGTCGTTCGGACGGAAGGTACGTGTGTGGTTGGTTAGGTCTCAGGTGTGGGAGTTGGTGGAGGAAATACTTACCTCGGTGATCGGGGGACGGGAGTAGTCGGGTCTCGATCCCTAGTCTGTTGCTCCCCGTCCGGGATTCATGACTCGAGTGACTTTAGTACGTTTGATCGGTTAGGATTTGGAAAAATAGGGTGGAACAGGTAAGGAAGGGTTCTTTTGTATTATTTCTCAGAGTGGATACGTAAGGGGAGCGGGGAGGACGGAGGACTGGTCAGGACCACGAAGGGGTACGTAGGGACTCACCGTACGGTACGGAGGACAGAGATCCCTAGACACTCGTTTCTTGTACGAGGAAGTGCTATCAGAACACACAGGTACACAGAATGATGTACACTAGTTTTGTTAGACCCATGTAAAGTTTTGTAGGAAGGAGTTTACGGACGATGTGTCCGGACGTGACAAGAGGGTTCTTGTAGACAGACATCTCCCACACTCTGGTGAAAGAATTCCAGACATCTATTGGGGTGTGACGCGAGTCGTGTGTCATCCCGACTGACGTTCCTGTGTCACGGGGAGAGAAAGAGAAAAGGGTTCCCGTCTAGTGTTAAAGGTCACTGTCTTTCCTTCTCTCCTTTTTTGAAGACAGACCTGTCGGAAGACAATTTGACTCGATAGCACGACTACGAGTGAGTGTCGGGGGACGTGAAGTGAAACACCCTTTGGATATTGAACAGTAATGAAGACGGACTGGTAAGGGTGATTTATCATTTATGGTCCGGTCCCGTAGTACGGACTGACACAGAGATCACGATTCCGAGTATCCTCTATTCGTCATTTATAAACAACTCATGTAGTTATTTAATTACTTACTTAGTTATTCAGACTCAAGTTTATTTTAGATATTTACAATAACTTAAGGGGTTATACCGTCCTAGATCTCTATGACACCCCTTGTTTCGTTGAGGGACGGACGTATCTGGAATGTGTACCTTCGTCTATGCACCCTATGGTGTGGTTTTCGTGTTTGTCGTTTTCACTTTTATCTGTTCACCCTGAGGTAGTCTGACCTTTCGAGACGTGTCCTTTCCTTTCTTAGTTGTCTCATTTTTCTGTCGGATGACTTGTCCTCTTTTAGAAACGTTTGGTGTATAGACTATTCCCCAATTATAGGTTTTATGTATCCTTGGGGATGTTTCGTTATCGTTTTTTGGTTTCTTGGGTTAAAAGTTAACCCGTTTCCTGAACTTTTCTGTAAAGATGTTCCTTCTGAATGATTACCAGTTATGGTTATTAGTAGTACCTTTACCTATCGTTTTGGTGTCATGTTATAGTGTAGTATGAATAATCTTACCGATAATAAATTTTTTTTTTTCTACTGTTCATAACCGTTCGTATATCCCTTTTCGCTGGATATGACAACCACCCTTACATTTTACCATACCGATGATCCCGTTTCTCATACCTCTAAGGAGTTTTTTAATTATTATCTTTATGTTATATCAGTCGTTAGGGTAAAGACCCATATATAGGTTTTCTTGACTTTAGTCTTAAAATTTCTTTACGAATGTGGGGATACACATAACGTCGTAGTAAGTCTTATTGGTCCTGTCTGTACCTTTATTAGGTTTACCAGTGACTATTTACTCACCTATTTCTTTTCCGCAAGTTATCTATTATACTTTATAATACTTCGGAATTTTTTCTTCTTTTAGAACGGTATACACTGTTGAACCTACTTAGACCTCCTGTAATAGGAGTCACTTTTTCGATCAACGACTTCCTGTTTATGACGTGCTAAGACGAACGTGTTCCATTGATTTTGTCAGTGAGAATATCTTTGTCTCGTCTTACTATCTATAGTCCCCGAGGCCCTTCCTCATTACTTCTAAACAATGTCTCAAAATTAATACATTCTACTTATTCAAGATCTCTAAACGACATTTTGAATCACGGATGTCAACTGTTATCACCCGACGTGTGAATTTTAAAACAATTCTCCCATCCAGAACACAATTCGTAAGAATAGTGTTGGTTTTGTTTGTTTGTTTGGGTCTATATATTACGGTACAGTCCCTCACGACTCACGATGTTTCTTTTTACTTCATTCTCCGATGGTCCTTGTGTCCCTTATTTTTGTTAGGACATTTTATTGATTTTTACCACATATTAAAAAATTTAAACACATAGTGATATAACGTATGAACATTGTATATCATAACATATGATTGATATGAAGTTATTTTTTTTCTTTTTTAAAAAGTTTTTCTTTTTACTTCGTCCCTATCTTTTCACTCACGAAGTCTACTCAACTAGGTCCCTCCGAAGGGACTTCTCCCCTTGGCGCGTGTTTCTTGACTTTAATACGTCCTCACTCGGTGTGTTTATAGATCCTTTCCTCAGAAGGTTCGTCTTTCTTTTCACTCACGTCTCCGGGACCCCGTCCTTGGACGGGACGTCGAAATCGTAGGCCTGCAGAAGGGAGGTCGAAAGGGTTTGGAGGGTGTCGTCGAGAACGGAGAACTCGAGTCCACTGTAGCTTCCTCTCCCCGGTAATGTGTCACCGTGGGAGTGAGTGTGACGGCGGGAGGGAACGAGGGACAGTGGGTGTCCAGGGGTCGTCTCGTAGGACGAACCGGTTCCGGAGTTGGTGGAGGACCTTTGTGTTGGGACCGTTGTGACGTCCGACCCCAGGGTGCAAGTTGAGAATGGTCACAGGTCTGGGGTAAGAGACATGGAGGTTTCCGGAACAGTGTGTGATCTGGTTCTGGACCCGGACCTGTGGGTCGGACCTTAGGACCAAAGTAAGGGTTAACCGTTATACTGGAGTCTGTTCAGTAAATTAGAGAGACTCTGAGTCGACGAAATAGACATTATGTCTATATTATTGGAGACGGGACGTCTAGAGTTTCTAGTTTACTCTAGAAACAGTCTTTCTAGTTTACTCTATTATACATATTTTATAAAATATTTAACGAAATGTTTACGTCTTCTAGTGGAAATGGAATTTCTGCTTTCCAACTAGGGTCCGTAAATTGGGGAAAAAGCGTTCTGTCCTGATAAAAGGTCTTCTCCTTATTTTTTCTGATCTAACAGGACTCTTGTTAGATTTTTTGTCTCAAGAACCCCTTTTTTTCCAGTAATCCTTTCCAACCTTCCACTTGAGTTCCTTAAAAGAGTCTTGCATCTTCATTTTCCGTTTCTCTCTTTTCTACTCTACTTTTCGATAAGTTCCTCGTTAGGTCTCCATATGTTGAGAATCTCCATGGTCTTTCTTCTCCCCTTCTTTTGACCTCCTCCTTTATATATCTTTGGGTTCTCTTTCAAGTTCTCTTTCAAGTTCTTAAACCTCACTCGAGACCTCATTGTCCAGAGGACTCCGGGTCCAAGACTATAAGGTCTTGGCAGTACTGGACATTTCTGAGTCTGTCTTTTTTTTATCTAGTGTGGGTTTCCTTTTTGATCGTGGTATACGAGTGTGTCAGGACCTGGGATCCTCTACTACCTCTTCCATCCAGTAGTCGTAAGACCCCTATTTATTAGAAGTGGATTTTATGGTTGTGGCGGTTTAGTTGTTTATTCTCTTAATGTAATAAACATGTGTCTTCCTGAGTTGGTAATGGGTGGTCAAACCCCCTTAAATGGGCTCGTACCCGTCGTCGTTTACTTCCGCATTTTGATTCTTTCTTCCTCGATACCCACTTAGGTTAGATGCCTCGTCTCTTCCCTTCACTGTTGACACACACTGGGTGGGTCTCTCGTCGGACAGGTCCTACCTATTTCTCCTACTTCCCTTTGGGAACCCCCTTACGGATCAACTACCTCTCCGTCCCCCCTTTTCATCCCGTACTATCTCTGTTTCATAAGTTTTCCTTTCTACTGATCTTCGAGGTCTTTTTTTTTGTTTTACTCCTCCCCACCTTTAGATGTTCTTTCCGTTATCCTTAGTAATAAAAGACTAGAAGTTTAAAATCTCAGTCGGGTATCTCTTTTGGGTTCTTTCCGAACGATATCAATGTTTATCTTACATTTACAGTAGTCGGAACTGTAAGAGTTCCATTTGAGTACATACTGATTTCGGTCTATGGGAGGAGAATTGTTTCCTGTCTTGGTTGTCTATGACGGTCATAAACTATCTTGTTCTTTATCCAATAGATCCGTTAGATATCTATCTTCTTGATTTTTATCGTCCTGGGGAGTTGACCCTTTTCACCCCACCTCCCTCACAAACCCGACCCATTCCTCCACCTTAGGAGTGGGTCGTCTCGTCCCGTAGTCGCCTGTGATTTGCACCGCTGACACCGTACGTGTCCTGACTCTCCCTGCTCCACTGAGGGTCTTCTTTGTCGGTTCTCAGCATTCCTCGTCCCGACCCCCTCTCCCACACCCGTCTTTGGTAGTGAAAAATAATGACATTTGAAACCATCGATGAACTAAAAGGGTCGGCACACGCTCTACTACTGGTAGGGGAGTAGGAGGAGGAAGAAAGAAGGGGAAAAGGAGGCACCGGAGGAGACGGGGGTGGATCCAGAGTAGGTGGCTGAGTAAGCAGATTGTCTGTGCAGGTCTCGGACCCGTCCCGGTCCGTTGTTCTGAGTCTCTTCGTACCCGCGTTTCCTTGCAGGGTCGGGTCTCCCGACGGCCGCGACGAGGGTCGGAGAGAGGACCAGAGACACTCCGAGACGGACCCAAGGGGTCCGGTCTTTCTACCCCTTTCCCACCGTCCTCTCTGGGTCCCACTCCAGGGTCCGTACGTACCACGATAGACACACATTCGTGTCCGTCGTTAACCAAATTTTGATTTCTCCGGGATCTTACCGATTTTATTTTGTATTTATTTAAAATGTTCATAGTCCCTGTTACACTAAAACGTTGTTTAGTAGTATCTCAGTAAGGAGTAACATAGACTGTAACAGTCCCTTACTCCGGGAATGGTACACCCTCCAAAAGTCAACTGACTAAAAATGGTAACTGACCTCGTTAAAACATAGTCTTAGTAAGGGTCTACTTAGTGTGTGTGACGGGACAGAGGAGTCTACCTTACGGTCGACTGTACGTACATGGTCTTCCCGGAGACCCGTGTAGGCAGGTCTCGGAAGGTAAGTGTCTACCTCTAAATTGGAAAAGGACTACTGAGTACCAGAGGTGACACTCGTGACGAGAACGGAGACCCGACCTGGTGTCACTTCGGGTGTCCACGGGTCCACCGTAGTCTTGGTGATTCTAAGTCGAGACCCCCTCGGGTGACTGGAGTCGAATTCCTGAGTCCTTTCCTCAGTGACCCGAACAACGAGGGACTTTTCGTCGGACAAAGGGGGTGGTGTTCCCGGGTCTGAGGTCCCGGTCCCCTGGTGTACCTCCCGTTGACTGTACTTTCTCTGTCTTCCCTGTTCCGGGTCTCCAATGGTCGACCCTGCCGGTGAGTCGAGTCCTCTGGTCTCTCCCATGGGGTTTCCGTCTCTGTGGATCTCGGTCTGTGTGTCTCCGGAGTATTGGTGATTGTGCTCCAGGACTGTTCCCTGTCTCACACCCGTGTCTGTCACGCCCCGCCCTACTCTAAGATAATGTGGGGTGTCACAAACTCTAAATCCGAACTTTGTTTCCCGGGCCACCACTACCACCAAATCAGCGATTGAACACCGGCTGAGAGTGTTGGGGTACCTGACATCGGACGGTCGGAGAAGACAGGTATCCTAAGAGGTCCACTCTTATCACCTCACCCAACGGTAAAGCAAGAGGTCCCGTAGAAGGGCTGGGTCCCTATCTTAGGCCCAGAGAACGTAACGTCCGTCTAAGAAATGTCTGACTCTACACTCCCTTAGGGGAATTCCCGGGTCCCTTGAAGATTGTACTAGGGAGACTATCCTGATAATACCTGACACAATATCGAAGAAACTTTAAGGATACGACTTCGGGGTTTGGGGTTCTAGAGTCTTACACTGAGGTAAACCTCTATTCCAAAAATTTCTCCACCAATTCGATTTTACTGTAGTGGTCCCACCTGGGATGCGGTAATGCTCACTACAGGAATGTTATTCTCCTTTAATCCTGCACCCATGTCTCCCTTCTGGGACGTTCTCTCTCTACCGGTGTATAGTCGCTGCCTCTCTCCGGAGTCCTCTTTGATTAGACGGCCGTGGAACTAGAGTCTGGAAGTCGGAGGTCTCGGTACTCCTTCGTTTCAAGACCCCAGATTCGGGGGACCAGCCCCCATGACACACCACCGTCGGAGTCGTTTGGTTATGTTCCTGAGTGCGTTTGTGTGTCCTTTATACGCCCCATCTCCACACCCGACATTGTCTTCCTACCGGGTAAGTGTCCCAGAGAGTCCGAAGGACAGACCTACGACTCCGTCGGTACTTCTTTGACAGACGTAGAATATTAAAATTCTTAATTAATAAGTGGGAAACACTTGAGAACCAATACGAGAGTCACGGGGTCGAAAGGTCCGACTCTGTAAATTCCCGGATTCTAGAACCTCAAGACTCTTTTCTAGGCCGAGAGACGAATGTGGAGACCGAGGGCTGTCCGCCGGTCCGTCGGTGGAACCAGTGGTTCAGTGTCGAGGAGCCGTCTCGTATAGGTTGCGGCTGGCGTCGGATGAGGAGGGTGGGAGGGTTCCCGGGGTACCGGGAGTCTGTCTCTATTTTAGATCTAGGACCGGCCGTGACGTCCTGAGTGTTCGAGGTCGGGACGGACGGGAGGTCGTTGGGTCAAGACCATAGGGGAGTCCGGCCAGAGTCTCGGACCCTGTGTCGCCCGGGAAGGACCGGGTCCGGAGACGTCCGTGGCAGGGGGAGTAGACCTTAGGAGAACCGGGTTAATTGAGGAACGGGGGAGGTACCACACCAGGCGAGTCCCGACCCACCCTACCTATCTCTCCCTCGTGGAGGAGCCGAAGGAGACCTTCGAAGTCTGGGAACCAGTCTTGTCCCTAGCACTTGTTACGACGACTAGGGTCGACCTATGGACCGGAATTGGGGTCTGGGAGTCAGTCTTGTCCCTGATACTTGTTGCGACGACTAGGGTCGACCTATGGACCGGAATTGGGGTTGGGGACCAGTCTTGTCTCTGGTACTTGTTATGACGACTAGGGTCGACCTGTGGACCGGAATAGGGGTCTTGAAGGGACATGTTGATTCGACTACCCCAGACATTTACAGTCGTTTCGACGACGACGACGACTAAGGTCCTTCTTTTCCCCGACCCCCCCTTGTAAGTGAAAATAACTCGTGGATAACACACACGACGACACTGTACGTGAGGACCCGATACATAGACACTGTAGTATACCTTTTTGGACTTACTTGAGAACCGGTTGAGTTATGAAAGTGTATACAATAAAGTCGATTAGAAATGACGTTGGATTTTCATCCAATTATCACCGAGGTAAAAATATCCTTTCCTTTCTGAGTCTCTCCAACTCACTAAACATATTTGTACGTCTCGACGATTCCGGGTTCACGCGAAATCTGGGGTTCAGACGGACTGGGGTTCCGGGTACGAGAAAGTTACTGGGTGTACTAGTGCACTAGTACAGTTTACCGATTTCCTCGTCGCCGAGGACGGCACCCGGACTATCACCACGGTCCTAGGACAGTCCCAAGGAACTCAGGTGTAATCACGGGTCGCGACGGACCGAGGCTAAAGAAGGTGTAGACTCACATGTCAACGGGGAACTTGTCGTGTCCCGAACACCCGTCGGGAGATCTAGGTGTCAAGGAGACGCAGGTGTCTAAGTTGGTTGGAGCTCATCGTGACGTCTTGAGAGCGGTTTGTAGACGTATATTCACTTAGGCACGTCAAGTTTGGGCGAAACAAGTTCCCAGTTGTAATTACCAAAAGTTCAGTTGTACGTAGGACAGTACTAATTGTCCCGCGTCTGAGAAGAGTTGAGGACCGTCAGGACACTCACTCACAGGTCGTACATTACACAGAAGGGAGCGTGGCCAACATTTTCTCGCTACGTGACCCCATCCCTCCCCGGTCGTGCCAAGAGAACGATAGACGCACGACCAAATACACCTGAAAGACCTTCCTACGTACTTCTATGTACCCACCGGAGACTCCTCCTCTGACTCCCTCCCCTTCAGACACCTTTCCCCCGAAGAGTGAAATACGGGAAAACATGGGAATACCGTCTTTCACTTCTCCTTGATTTTTCGGAAAACTACTTTCACTTTCTTCTCTCACTTTTTCAACCGAATTTCGAGTTGTAAGTCTTTTGCTTCTAGTACCGTTGGCCAGGGTGGTGAAGTACCGTCTGTCTACCCCTTTGTCACCTTTGTCACAGTCTGAAATAAAAATACCCGAGGTTTTAGTGACGTCTACCACTGACGTTGGTACTTTAATTTTCTACGAATGAGGAACCTTCCTTTCAATACTGGTTGGATCTATCGTATAATTTTTCGTCTCTATAATGAAACGGTTGTTTCCAGGTAGATCAGTTCCGATACCAAAAAGGTCATCAGCACATACCTACACTCTCAACCTGATATTTCTTTCGACTCACGGCTTCTTAACTACGAAAACTTGACACTACAACCTCTTCTGAGAACTCTCAGGGAACCTGACGTTCCTCTAGGTGGGTCAGGTAGGATTTCCTCTAGTCAGGACCCACAAGTAACCTTCCTGACTACGACTTCGACTTTGAGGTCATGAAACCGGTGGACTGCGTTTCTCGACTGAGTAACCTTTTCTGGGACTACGACCCTTTCTAACTCCTGTCCTCCTCTTCCCCTACTGTCTCCTACTCTACCAACCTACTGTAGTAGGTGAGCTACCTGTACCCAAACCCACCTGAGGTCCTCAACCACTACCTGTCCCTCCGGACCGCACGACACCAAGTACGCCAGAGTTTCTCAGCCTGTTCTGACTCACTCACTTGACTTGACATGGTAAACTTTCGACATACGAAGTTTATTATTAAATTTTTTACTTATTTATATTTTTAAAATTTTCTGTTATCGTTCTCCAGTTACGAATTCGGTGTTTCATGACTTAAAGTCCTGTCTGTGAGGACACAGGAGAAGTTAAAGATATGTTCTCTCGAGGTACTACTATTGACACCTCCGACCATTAACTCGGCCCCTGACCTTGTGTCAGTGGTCTCCACTGGAACGCTTGAACTGTAAAAAGTATTTTGTATCAGTAGGGATGTAGGTCGGGAGGCCCCGAGAGGTTTACGGTCTCCGGGACCCCTTCGTCTGGATTAAGAACGAGACAGTACTCGGTGGTTCACAGGATAAAGGAACCCGGTACGGGGGTGGGTTCGGGGACGGGACGGGCGGGGGTACGTGGTCGGTCGTAGGTGGTGGGTGGGTCGGTTTGAGTGTACCTCTCGTGGAAGTGAAGGTTCTAGAGCACGGAGTCGAGGTCCGTAGAACACCTCAATATGAGTTTTCCCGGGAGCATTTTAAGTTTCATGGACCCTTGGTTGTCCCTGTCTCCAATGATGTGTCTCTTCACCCGTCTGAGGGCCCTTGGACAACCCCAAGAGTTCGTCCTTATCCCCCGTCTCACCACCACAGGGCAGTTTCATTATCGTATCTCGTTTGGTCGGGAAGGGTCGTTTACTGCACTACCCCCAGACGGAGGTCCGGGCGACCAAATTAGTGACCAACCGATTAATGAGAATCGTGGGGATGATGAGACCCTCATATTCGTAAATCCGGTACTTGGGCAAAGTCATGTAGTGCTGTAAAACTTCGCCCGAACCAAGGTGTACCACTGAGACCTATGTAGGAGTAAGCGTGAGGAGGATCCTGGTCAGTAGCTCTCTCCGCCGGGACCTCAGTCAGTCGCTCCGATGTCCCGGAAAGGAGAGGACGGGGAAAGAGGAGGAGGACCCGTTCACAGGTCGTTACTGTCGGTGTCGTATCGGTTCTTTCGTGTTCGACGAAAGGGTGACACTTCTCTTAAAGGCGAGGGTAGTCGAGTAACTGCAAGTACGAGCGCAACACTGATCCACTCTAGGAAAGAGGGGTAAACCGTCGACTCTTTTGACTCCGACTTGTCTACCACGAGGTCCGGTACGACAGTCACATCTCCTCGAACTCGGTTGTGTCAGGGAAGACGTCGAAGTGCGTCTTATTGTTATGGTTGAAGTTGGTCGTGGTGACTCGGGAACAGTGTCCGGTTCCGGGGCATGAGATGTACCTCCATAAGTGAAAAAAAGGAAAAATTAACTTCATCTCAACACATAACACAATCAAAGTTCATATGTCGTACCGCTGATGTTCTATTACCCCCGTTAAGGGACACAATATGTCATAGAGGAATAAAGAATAGGTAAAACATAGATCATTAAAGATAGACGATTAGGGCATAAGGATTAAATAGAGACGGTGGAGGGGAGAGGGGAGACTATTGGTCTTCAACCACACCATACAGACACTAAGATAAAGATAAAACTTACGTGTTAGTGAACATAATGAAAAACAGTAACAAATCAGTGATTCAGTACAGGTCAAGAACCACTGGGCCACTTGACATCGGACGGTCCGAGGAGACAGGTACCCTAAAAGGTCCGTTTTTATGACCTTACCCAACGGTAGAGGAGAAGGTCCCCTAGAAGGGCTAGGTCCCTAGGTTGGGTACAGAGAACACAGAGGACGTAGCCACCCGTCTAAGAAATGGTGACTCGGTGGATCCTTCGGGACATAATGAAAAATCTAAGATGTACATTCACTGTGGTTTATCATAATCAGAAATGGACTGCATTAAGTAATTTGTATTATAGGAGAAGATTAGACATAGTGATCGGGTGGTCTATTCACCAGTAGTGTTCGTAGGTGTCGTCCGAGACCCCCAAATACGTGAACGGGTCTCGGTACACCCACCGTCCACCGTTTCGACCCAGTGCTTCGTCACGTAAGTCAGTTCTACAAGAACAGACGGGTGAAATATTCCTGTCAACCACTGGGGACCTTTCCCGGGAGACTGGAGGATGTCGGTATGGACGATCAAGTGTGGTCGGGTCCCTTGTAGGCGTCTCACCCACCCCGTCTCTCCCCGTCCCCTCCCACTGGTGGTTCTATTTTGTGCCATCAAGGGACGGTCTGAGCCGGTGCTTCCGTCTCCCCGGAGGTCCCGTCTCCGGTCCACATGGGAGAGGAGTACCGGACAGAAAGACCTCCAGCAGCCTTCTGTGGCCCCGACTACTTCGACCCTCCCACCCTAGGGTCCTGTCGGGGCTCAGTTCTTCGGACGTCCGAATCGGAGATTTGAACCCCGTCTCCGGAGAGATGTCGATCGGGACCTCTCGGTCTCCAGCCCCACCTCGGGGTCCTACCGTAGACCCGAGACGTCCGGTGTCGGTTCCTAAATTTTATTTCAGTCAGGAACGCGTAAAGGGTGTTTGGAAGGGTTTTGTACCGTCGTCGACAAAGTGTTTATAAGAGTGATTGAATGTATCTGTTTGAATACAGACACCACGAAATCTTTATGACTCTGTAGATAGGTTAATTGACCGAAGAAAAATTTATTGAATTTATATATAAGCATTTATAAACAATAATAAAATGATATTAAATTAAAATTTATAATATTAGTATGTAAATTCTGTAAAATTTATATAAAATCTTATAATTTTTTATAAAATGTGTTGTTTAACTGAGGATAGCTATGTTTTATTTAGTAGAGGATGAAAAGTACAATATTTTCTTAAATTCGTCTAAAGCATTTCATTACGAGTTTTAAGAGGTTCGGTCCGAAGTTGTCATGCACTTGGCGCTTGAAGGTTTACAAGTTCGACCTAAATCTTTTCCGTCTCCTCGGTCTCTAGTTTAACGGTCGTAGGCAACCTAGTAGTTTTTTCGTTCTCTCAAGGTCTTTTTGTCGACGACGAAGAAATAACTGATACGGTTTCGGAAACTGACACACCTAGTGTTATTTGACACCTTTTAAGACTTTCTCTACCCTTATGGACTGGTGGACTGGACGGAGAATTCTTTAGACATACGTCCAGTCCTTCGTTGTCAATCTTGACCTGTACCTTGTTGTCTGACCAAGGTTTATCCTTTTCCTTATATAGTTCCGACACATGACAGTGGGACGAATAAATTGAAGATACGTCTCATGTAGTACTCTTTGTGACCCGACCTTCTTCGTGTTCGACCTTAGTTCTAACGGTCCTCTTTATAGTTATTGGAGTCTTTGTGTCTACTGTGGTGGGAATACCGTCTTTCGTTTCTTCTTGATTTCTCGGAGGACTACTTTCACTTTCTCCTCTCATTTTTTCAACCGAATTTTGAGTTGTAAGTCTTTTGTTTCTAGTACCGTAGACCAAGGTAGTGAAGTACCGTTTATCTACCCCTTTGTCCCCTTTGTCACAGTCTGAAATAAAAAGACCCGAGGTTTTAGTGACNTCTGAAATAAAGCCCCCCGAGGTTTTAGTGACGTCTACCACTAACGTCGGTACTTTAATTTTCTACGAATGAGGAACCTTCCTTTCAATACTGGTTGGTCTGTCGTATAATTTTTCGTCTCTGTAATGGAACGGTTGTTTCCAGGCAGATCAGTTTCTATACCAAAAAGGTCATCAGTACATACCCACACTCTCAACCTGATATTTCTTTCGACTCGCGATTTCTTAACTACGAAAACTTGACACTACAACCTCTTTTGAGAACTCTCAGGGAACCTGACGTTCCTCTGGGTTTGTCAGGTAGGATTTCCTTTAGTCAGGACTTATAGGTAACCTTCCTAACTACAACTTCAACTTTGAGGTTATGAAACCGGTGGACTACGCTTCTCGACTGAGTACACTTTTCTGGGACTACGACCCTTTCTAACTTCCGTCCTCCTCTTCCTCTACTATCTCCTACTCTACCAACCTACCGTAGTGGCTGAGTTACTTGTACTCAAACTCATTTGAGACCCTCAACCACTACCTGTCCCTCCGGACCGTACGACGTCAGGTACCCCAACGTTTCTCAGCTTGTGTTGACTCGTTGACTTGACTTGACTCCGTGACTTCTAGGATTTTATAGTGAGAGGAAAAAGACAAAGGAAATACAAAATGTCAAGAAAAGTAACAGAAAGAGTGAACCGTTTGAGTGTAACTAGGAAGTCATGGATGGAGTTTACGGGGAGGAAGACCCTTCTGAAAAGATTACGAGTGAGAGTCCAATAAGATATGTAAAAGAGAATTAATCTCGTCTATCGTAACATAATATTAACAGACAAATATATAGATAAAGGGAAAGGTTTACTCCTTATAGACTTTGTACACCTTAGACAGAAACAATAGAGACGTATAAACGTGATGTCTCTGTTCTTTCGATTTTTGATGTAAAGGGTCTGAGGAAACATCGATCCCAGGAGGTACGTTAAATCCAAGTTGGTCAGTCATCGAAGGGACCTCCGAGTCTTCCATGTCTTAGTCGGACGTTTCGACTAAGTCTCTAAGTTAGGGACCCGGTCCTTCTAGGGACCTCTTCCCTTACCGTTGAGTAAGGTCATAAGAACGGACACTTTTAAGAAGGGTACCTGTATCCTCGGACCTCCAGACATCAGGTACCCCAACGTTTCTCAGGCTGTGTGGATTCGTTGATTGTGAAAGTGTTAGTCATCGTACTCTGACTAAGTCTCGGTACCAGATCTTCTTACAGTTCCGAGTTCCGTAACAAAGGGACCGTCTTACACCGTCTCCACCGTACCGAGAACCTTTAACGTCACCACCGTCGTGGAAGTGCTAAAATAGTCTCCGAAGGTGTCACCGGGTCAAAATGTTACGTCAAACGTCTCTGTAAGAACCTTCGACCGGATCTCAAAAAGAAGTCGAAAGGGTCACTAAGACACGATCGGAATGGGAATCAGTTAGGGAAAGACGAAATTGATTTTACCAAAGACAATAGACGTTGGTTCTTGTTCCACAGTCGGACCCCGATTTTTTTTCAGGTACTCGAACAGAGATTGAATCCAGTAAAAAGGTAGTGTGTTGTCATTCACTCCAGACCACAGAATAGTGTTTCTAGTAGTAAACGTTGGTGTCGGTCACTGTGACTCGAGAACCCTTAGGTGACCCAGAAGACTTCGGCACTAGAGTCCGTTGATGATTCTTTGCAAGGTCTAAGATTACTGTATCTTCTATTAATTCTCCTTTGAATATGATCACAAGAGTCCTCAACCCTGTGAATGTCTGTGTGGGTCCTATACGGAGATTTGGTCGGCACACCGAAACCCATTTGGCGAAGTGGAGAGACTCGGAGAAAAAATAGGAGGATTTATTAAACTTACTCCACCATAGACTTCAAGGTAGGTCGTGATTCTATGTTGGGGTTTCAAAGAAGTCACAAAGGGTGAATTGATTGGTTCGGTCTTGTTGATACTTAATTACTAGGTATTTGTTCCCTTACAAATGGCCGAAGGGACCACCGAGTTTCTCATTTCTTAGACGGACGTTACGCCCTCTGGACACAAACTAGGGGTCCATCCCTTCTAGGGGACCTCCTTCCGTACCGTGGATGCGGTCATAAGACGGACCTCTGAGGGGTACCTGTCTCCTGGGACCGCCCGACATCAGGTACCCCAGTGTTTCTCAGCCTGTACTGACTCCCTGATTCGTGTCGTTTGTTCTCTTTGAGAGTTTCCTTCAATTTTGGTCAGTCGTGGAGGGAAACTAGTCGGTCGGGGAAGCAGTGGAAGTGTTCGGTAGGAGTGAAAGGGAGACGGTCGGAGGTGAGGCAGAGGGAAAGAGAACGTAGGGGTTATAGTAGTGAACCGCCAAGTCACTAAGGTTTACCAGAGTGCACCACACAAATCACCGATAATCTACCGTTCCCAAAGTCTTATCCCAAGTGTAGGAAGAAACGGGTAGGGATCGGTCCCCGGGTAATAAAGGTACTCGGAATCAAAAGAGTAAACGTTTTAGTCGTTTTTTTTGCCTCATGTGGACACTGTTCTATTCTATTAACCGACTCTATTCTATTACTACTCTTAGAGTTTCTTTCGTAATCATATCACAGACCGTGTGTCCTTCACGGGTCTTTTACAGATAAGGGGAAGAAGGGGAAAGAGGACGGTACTTTCCTGCACTAGACGATTACCTCCGGGTCACTCAGTCTCTGCACGAATGTCAGGGAGTCGACCGACTCCTGTCTCGACTCTTTCTTTACGTATCGAGTCTTCAAGAGGTGGTAGACCTGACCAACGGTAAGAGGACGACAATAACCCTTTGGAGAGGGGGTAGTGGGACTCCCATTTCGGGTGCGACTCAAGAAGAAACTGCATCCCTACAGGGACTAGTGACGTAGAGACGACGTTTGAGGTACCTAATTGACACAAAGACTACGAAACTGTAGACCCCGATAGGACCGGGGTCTCTCTGACAGAGAGGACGACGATGACGATTCAGTGGAGTCAGTACAGGCTGGGACACACTGGGGTATCTGTCGTCGTGTGGTTCGAGGTGGCAGGGACCCTAAGAGGTCCGTTCTTGTGACCTCACCCAACGGTAAAGGAAGAGGTTACGTACTTTCACTTTTCACTTTCACTTCAGCGAGTCAGCACGGGCTGGGAGTCGCTGGGGTACCTGACGTCGGAAGGTCCAAGGAGGCGGGTACCCTAAAAGGTCCGTTCTCATGACCTCACCCCACGGTAACGGAAGAGGATCTCGATTAGTTAAGGATCTATACCATTTTTGTTTGTTTGTTTGTTTTTTTGGACACTCGTGTGGAAAGTACACGTTTGGTTCGTTAGGTCTCGAGTGTGAGCGGTGGTGGAGGAGGAGGAGAAAGAGGAGGAGAGTGTGAATCCCGGTGGATAAGGAGACGGGATTGGTGGGTGTCCGGTCGATGGTCTGTTGAACCCCGTCGAGAGACGGGGTCTCGGGAGACTTTAATAAATTTGTTCGGTCAGAATTGGGGCACACGGACGAGTAGGCAAGGAATGTGTCTTTGGTGTTCTTTCCGAAAACAGGTGAAAAGGGGAGACGAGGAAGACGAAGAACTGACTGCGACCACGGAAGGGCACACCGGGATGTACCATACCATACGAAGGGCAAAAAATCCTAGACTTTCATATTTTTGGAGAAGGAAGGACTGGCAGTAAAGGTGTAGACACACAGATTGGTGTGGACTACTAAATTTTTTTTAGGGTCCGTGGGACTTTTGTAACGTACACCATGGAGTCGGTCCATTAGTGTTAGTGAGGTCCGGATCCAGATTTCGGAGTAAAAAGGTAGACTTTTTTTACCTCGATTATATCGGGAACGAAGAAAGAGGTCGGATAGACCCGACACGAAAATCTTCCGACACGACAAGGTAGAGTCGGAGATTTCTATTTGCTGAACTCCTTTATTCTGACATTCGTCGTGTGACCCAGTAAGGAGCTAAGACGAAGACTCTCCTCCGGACTCCTACCGTAAGACCTCCTTCGGTATCTTCAGGGACGAACGAGACCTATGACCAGTAGTACGTCTGTAGTTTTACTACGACTTTAAAACACATATTACTGTACTCTTTTACTATATGTGCTATTATGACTCACTTTTTCGTTCGATGTTTTGATACTAGAGGTTTTTGTTAATATATATGTATACACTCGGGTACCCTTTCCTACTATTGTTCTATAATTATCATCCAACGAGATCCATCTCTTAATACTAAAAAATTTTTTTTGAGAAAAGATGTAAAAATATGTGAAAGACATTACCTCAATACTGAGAATAATAGCCTTTAGTGATTGTTTACGGGAAAATTCGGTGTCGAGAAAGAGATTTATAGAGTTCGTAACGGTACTCGACGATCTTCTGACTGTCGGCGTCAAAGAGGCTGGAGGGATTGAGGTGCTCGGAGAGTTCCACTCGATCAGTGATAGAGAAGAAACTTAAGACCTTTCTGCTAGAGATGGGTCAAGTTTCCCCTCCTCTACGACCGTCCTGTGGAGTGTCCATATTTATCAGTGGCGGCCAGTGTAGTCCTCGGGTCGAGTCGAGTCTACGGTGAACCGAAGGCCGTCGGTTTCGGCTGCGACCGGTCCGACGTAAGTGGGACGGGGTAGAGACACGGGAACCCCTCCACCCCCGTCCCGACCCGTCGCGACCGACGGACTAGTCGTTACCTGCCGGAGGAAATTCACTCTTCTGTTTGCGTTTACACCGACGTCGACGACTTATGACCCAGGACAGGAGGGTGTTCCCGGACCCGAGGTCGAAACGTCCGACTCCCCCGGAGCAAAGTCGTACGGGACCGAGATCCCACGTCTCAGACAGAGACAGTAAGGAGGATCGGGAAGGGGTATTCGGACGGGGTCTCTCCCGAGGGGACAGGTCGGACTTCGGGGGAGGTCTCGAGGTAGACCTGGTACCTCAAGTGACCCCGATGTTATGAAACTCGGGGTCGTCAGTGACCGACTCTCTTCCACTTCAGGTAGGTCGTCACACACAGAGAGCGTATGTGGTGAAGCAAGGGTCTGTGACTACCACAAGGTCTGTTGTCCTCGGGTCCCTCCAGGGACACAGTAAGTTCTCGGGGTGACCATACCCAACTCCGTTCTGACCTTCATCCCCCACGACCTCCGTCTCTGACACCTCCGAGTTTCACTTCGTCGTCCACGTAAGTGACTCGACTTACGTACAGGGGGGTTTTAAGTATACGACCTTGGGATTGGGGGTTCCACTACTATAGTCCTCTACCCCGGAAGCCCCCATTACTCCAGTACTCCGACCACGGGGAACTTACCCTAAACACGGAAATATTTTCTCTGGGGTCTCTCAAGAAATCGAGGAAGGTGGTACACTCCTGTCACAGACGGTGGGCCTTGTCCCAGGAGCGGACTGGCACGACCGCTGGTGTGTCCGAGCCTGCGGGTCGGAAGTCTCGACGCCTTTCGTTTATGGACAACAACTACTCGGAGGACCACACATCATAAAGTAGTCTCGTCGGGCGTGTCTGATTCTGTCACTCGCACACTCCTCACCCAGAGTCCACTCTCCTACCCTAAGGGATCGCACACTTCCTCGACGACCTGCTTCTCGTCTGCCTTCACAGATCCTCCAAGGCCTTCCATTTAGTTCCTCGGGGTCGACTCGCACTCCCTCCCTTCTAAACGTCCGGGTCTCCCCTCCGGATGTCACTTCCTGGCCGGAGAGAAGGTCCGAGGTCCTCGGGGTGACGGGTGCCAGGGTCGTGTCGGAGGTGGTTGTAGCTTCTTCCCCAACGCCCGACACGTACCGATGTACCTCACCCGTGGACCTCTCGGATCGACAGAAGGGAAGATTCGTAGGGGATTTGACTAAGGGTCTACCTACGACCAGGAGAATTGGTCTGGGGTCTCGGGGACAGGAAAGGTAAGAGGCAAAGGAAGGTAAGAGTGAGGAAAGACACCGGAGGACAGAAACGATTCCTTGATCATACTTTAAGGACTGCTGCCAGGTCCTCCGTCCTTCGCACCCTCGGCACTTCCTCTCCTCCTTCTTGCCTGGCGACCTCCCTCCTTGTCTGCCAGACCCCTCGACTAACCCCTCACTCCTTCTCCATCCCGGTCCCAGTAGACTACACTTTTCGGCCGGGGTTCCCTTTGTAGGATGGGTCGACACCCGGGTGGGTCCCCTGGGGTGACCACTACCTCGTTTCACCCTCAAAGTGTCTCCTCCTCCGTTGACTCCGTGTCTTTCCAAGTACAGCCACCAATAACCTGGTCCTCTGAGTTAAGTCTGTGTCGGTTCCAGACGTTTCGAACGACCGGTCCTCTCGAGTGTCTTGCTGGGGTAGCCTCCGGAGAGCCTCGGGGTTGTCGGGACGAAAGTGTCAGCCGGAGGAGACGGACGGCGGTCTTCGGGTGTGACCCACGCACCCTCCTTTGTCTCTTCGTCACGGTAGAATGAATCTGTCTCGGGCTCTCAAGACCAATAAATAAAAAGTGGGTAATAAATTTTATTTAATTATCTTACTCCTAAGAAATTTTTTTTTTTTTCATCAAAGTAAGGTTTATTAGACGATTTGAATTCCCTATAAGTATCTTTTTAGACCGTCAGTTTTTCGTTTCTTCTTGTAGGTCTATCGTATAGTCTTGGTGTCCTCCTTAAAAAGGTAAAATTTGACTTGGTTATTCCTCCGTTAAGGTAGGTTTCTGACGACTAGTGAGAGGTAGGAGAGAGAGCTATTAAACTAAGAGAGTGTTATGAGCACAACTACGTCCACTGGGGGTCTAAGTCTGATGAGAGGATTAGAGAATAAATAAATACATACAGGAAAAGGGGTCTTCGTTTTTAACTGGGTTTTCCGAATACGATTCGGTCGGACGTGAGTTTACGTCTGCACGTCTGGGGTGGGGAGTTTCAACAGTGGTGTGGAGGAGACATTCAGGAGGCACTCTTTCAGAAAGGGAACCCGATTGGAACGGTGGGTCCCAAGGAGAAACTTTAGGTCCTGGGCGTCCTCCTCTACCTTCCTTGTGTTTCGTATCTCCGACCCCCACTTCCTCTCGCGTCTTCCAGTTTTCACCCTTTCTCTGTCCTCTCCTCCCCTACTCTGTGGGAGTTCTAACAGAAAAGAACGGATATCACAAGTACCGTCGTGACCCTCTTTCGCACGTACAGTCAATGGATGAATCTGGTTATGCCAGTAAAATCAGGTCAGACTGTCGGTCGTCGACTCTACGGAACCGTTCCTGTCGGTTCCTCTGGGTTGGATTGGGTTGGAACCCACAGATAGGTGTCGGGCCTTTTATCTTAGGGAGACTTACCGGGTGTCCACGGTCCTGAGTCTCAATGTCTCGTTCCCCACACAAGGTCGAGGTGGTGGGTGGCGGTGGACCTTCACCCCAGAGTCAAGGAGTAGACATTTTACCCCCGTTACTGTCGTGGGGGAGTTTCCAGACTCCCATTGCGTAGTCCGTGGGTCGTGGTACGGACCGTGTGTCGGTCGGGGATCATCGCGAGTCGGTACCGTAGTAACGGACAGGTGCAGGTTAGGTTCAGGGAGGGGAGGTGTCTTCGTGGAGGTTGAACATGGGATCCGAGGGCCTCGGGAGCGGTCGACGTAGTGTGTTAAATAAGGGATTAATATGTGACAGTACTTTGTTAATCCCTTGTTAAGTTCTGTCGTATTATTTTACGATTTAAGTTAAGTCAGTTCAAGGAAGGTCGAGACTTTATACTACTAAGGTGTGGGGTCCGTATGTGCGAGCGGACCTTGCGTCTGGAACTGGGTCTTTCTTTCCGAGAAAGAAAGTCTTTCTTTGTGTGTAAGTGACCCGGACGACAAGACGCCTCGTTTCTCCGCTGACACAGCGGTCAGACCCCGGACGGACGATGAGGACACGACCACGAAGAAAGGGGTACCCTTCAGGGGTCGTGGGGTCCACCTTCGGGTCGTCGCGTCCCTTTGAGACAGGAGTCGAGACGAGATCTTCACCAGGAAGGGACAGAAACGTTTGGTAGAGGACGGTACACCAAGGCCTGGTCCCCCGGTGCCAACATACGTGGGACCCTCCTCCGCGACGGACACCCGACCCAGACTTCATTCTTCCAAGCCTCCCGGGACTGTGACGTGTGTGTCCACCAGGTCGGGGGAAGAGACCGTGTCCTCGTAGGAACCCTAAACCCCTTCCGGACTCGTTCGTATCTCCCCGAGTACACGTGACCGACCCCTCAAGAGACACACACTACTATCTTTAACGAAGGAAGGGACTATGAGTCAACCATTTCTTAGGTGGACGTTTACGTCCTCTAGGACCAAACTAAGGACCCAACCCTTCTGGGGGACCCTTTCCCTTTCCTATCTGGGTGAGGTCATAAGATCGGATCTCTTAAGGTACCTGATAACCCTAGTGTTTTTCAGTCCGTGTTGACTCGCTGAAAGTGAAAGTGAGTGGGGGGTGGGGGTTGGGGCTACGTCTGTGTAGAATGTCTTGCACCTCATTTTCACCGATAGTCCCTTTCGAAGGTCCTCCGTGACCTCACCCTCCGCCTAGGACCTCCTCCTGTTCCCGACCCCGTACCTAGTCCTTGGCAGACTTCGACTCACTTCAGAAAACTCACCACTGATGTCTGGTCCGACTCTCAATCGTGGACCCCCTGAAGACGGAGTCGACGGAAGTCGGGGATTCTAACCCACTGGAAAGGGACACCACAGGGCTCCGTCACCCGCGACGGACGGGTGAAACCGTCCACCCGTGATACGGAGGGGACGGGAGGTCTACCAGTGACCCAAACGTTCTTCGACCGGTCCGACCTCTCCACTTTCGTCACTCGACTCTCCTGTTCTCGGGAAGTGGGGGGAAGGGGAGGGGGTAGAAGGGGAACAGTCTTAACGGTATGAGGCATCACCCCCACCACCATACCCCACCCCCCGCCCCGACTCCCCGCCGAGAGTCAGTCAATAACGTTTTCATATAGTAGACGGAAGTGACGGAAGACAAAAATAGGTGTGTGTGTGGGGGTGGAAGTCAGAGGAAAAAGGATGTGACGGTGGGTCTAAGAGTCTGAGGACTGGTGGATGGGTTCTCTTTTTTAGGAGACCAGTAAGATTTGACACTTACTCAAATACTAAGGTTTTATAAAGGGGAGGGGTCCCTAATTAAAAGTTCCTATGACGGTCCTCTTCTGCTCCAAATTAGGTTTCCTTATTTAGAGATTCCCTCTTAAGTCCCTGTGATTGCAACTTCAGACGTAAGAATGGTTGTCAGAAATGAAACAGGAACGAATAAGTAGGAAATAAGCTAATTGTAAATAACTCGACCACGGTATGACCCACGACTTTTAAGTTTCTCCCTCTTCGTGTTAGTGACGGATCCACCCCTCTATCTTTGTGTTTGTGCGTTAGGCTTCTACTACTATTGAGAGAAGTTTCTGGAAGGACGAGGTAGTTCCGTCGGTGACTTTATCTTCGTGAACGACTAATGGTTAAGAAGGATAGACGAGAGATGTCGTCAAGAGGAATCTACGGATAACCTGTGAAAATCTAGATCTGGACTTTAATTGTTTCGATATACAGTTACATATAAAACATTGAGTGTGTGAACGGTCGACGTGAAGGGGTCGAGCACAGGTTTCACTTCTGGACCGGTGTCGGAAATACTCGTAGTAGACTGGACCTAAAAGAAACACCAGGACAAACCTCACAAGGTCTGGCTAGTAAACCTGGACGAGGAAGAGGAACACCGAGGACCAACTCATGTATTGAATACTCAGTAACGAAAAAAAAAAAAAAAACGGGTAGAAATAGGAGACAATATTTACCATGTATGGAGGACTGGAGGAAAGGTTGCCCACAATTATTATTTACTGAAGGCCCCATGGTGTGAAGTTGGGAGGTGTGTCGATGTCTGTCGTTTTATACCGTACGCGACTTAATAAGTCATCCGTTTTATGGTGCTTCGAGTAGGGCGTAAAGTCCGTGCCTGTCAACAGACGACCCTACTACGTGAAAGTGAGTCGTCTCAGGAAAGGGTCACCGTAGTCCAGGAGGGGATTCAGGCGTAGACGACACTCCTCGACAGGACAGGTAAAATTTCTTCCGTCTTGGACGAGGGTGTGGCTCCTTTTCTTAGAGGTTGTGTGCCCAGGCAAGATTAATGTACTTGGTAATAAAAGACGTGCACCCTTTCTGTATGACACAAAAGAGTGGATACACCCCTCAAATCTCCAGTTAGTCTTTAACCCTAGACTCAACCGTCACGGGTTCTTCTTGAACCTTACACACCAGTAGTGTAAATAATTCCTCAAGTCTCCCGAGAACCAGTTTACCGAGAGGCCTTCCTTTGGTTGAGTCGACCACTACTACAACTTATTTCCGTGGACTACCTTCGTCATCACACAGACTTGGGCTCCCCGGGTCTCTCTGTCCCTCCCCTCCGACTGGACGCGACGACTCTCGTCCTCTCTCCTAGTTCCCGTTTCCTCTACTCTCCCTCCTCCTCTCTCCGGCCTGTGTCCCTGACTCTTTCTTTTTCACCTGGGTCTCTCCCACCGTCCTCCTTTCTTTCTCGTCTCTGATCCATCCCACTCTTTCCGTCTCTTTAATCTCCGCTTTAACGTCCCTTTCTTGTCTCTCTGTCTTCGACGATCGTCATCCTTTTCAGTCTTTGTCTTAGATACGTCACCAGAGTCGGGGTCGGGTCCTGTAGACGGGTCTTGTCGGAGGGTTCCCGGACAGGGCAGAATCATCAGCATCATCAAACAGTGAGTCAGCACAGGCTGAGAAACGTTGGGGTACCTGACATCGGATGGTCCGAGGAGGTACGTACCCTAAGAGGTCCGTTCTCATGACCTCACCCAACGGTAAAGGAAGAAAAGATCGGTTTGGACGAGACACTTGGGAAGTCCCTCAGGAAGGGTCCCTCTGTCTGTGGACGTCTGAATGGGTCTGTGGGGTCCCGTAGACCCACCCGCCCAGTGTGTCGTCTTCGGTTACGACCTTCGAGTTGTATACCTTGTCTGTTCAGCCCTGAACAGGAGAGTGACCCACTGTTAGGGTCCGCGGTTCACCGTCCGGTCCCGAGGGTGGTGTCTATATACCTTTCTTGATCCGAGGATTTCTCAGGCTTATTCTGGGTCTAAGATCCGTTACCGGGTACCGACGGGGTGTGGGGTTCCGGACAGACAAGTGGAGGGGGTAGCCGCAGACTGTGACCCCGGTGTAGAAGAGAAAAAGTTTCGTAACCTATTTTGGTGCGTATAACTTCGGGGACTTTTTGTACGATGAAGAGAAGACGTCCCTGTCAAACTACAACATCACAGTTTTAACTGTCGTTGTTTTTGGGTCCGGAGAGGGTCCCTTTAATTAGATTATCAATCGGACGTGAACCTTTACGTTTTTAATTCTTTGGTTTATTGAATCGGGTCTCTTTTGGCATCATCCGTCCAACGTCGGTGTGGGAGGAAGTTCGTCTTTCTCGTAGGGTGGAACAGACTTTTTTAAGGGGCTTTACTGGTGGGGGTGGGATGGGTGTTACTCGCACGAGGTGGACTCTTATGAGGTAAGAGTAAACAAGATGTTTATCAAGGAAGAGGACCTATATGTCTTACGGGGAGTAATGACTGAAATCGAGGTTTGTGATGTCGTCTAGCTCTTCTTTATTGGTACACTACCATATTTACAGTCAAGAGTCCTAGTATAGAACTACTTTTACCAAGAAGGGGTTGGTTCCAGTTCCCGAAGGGTCCACCGTGGTCCCCATTTCTCTGGCAGACGGTTACGTCCTCTGTATTCTCTACACCCAAGTTAGGGACCAAGCTCTTCTAGGAGACCTCCTCCTTTTCCGTTGGGTGAGGTCATAAGAACGGACCTCTTAGGGTACCTGTCTCCTCGGACCACTCGATGTCAGGTATCCCAGTCTGTACAGACTCGTTGAATCATGTCGGTTCTAGTCGGGTCGGTTCCGACCCGTCTCATCCCTGTCGGACGAGTCACCTAAAGTCTCCTCGTCCTTTGGTTACCAGAAACGGGTGGGACTACAGTGGGACTGTGTTGGGGTTTTAGGAAGGTCCTCCCGACCTTATAACGGGGGTGGAGTTTCCCTCCGACCTCTGGGTCTGAGGGTGAGGTAGCGGGGGTTGGGAGTAAGGTTCTCTCCCCCGCCGCTCAGGGACGAAACGAGACCGACCCAGGACCGGGAGTGGGAGGATAGATTCGTCGGGTCCAGTCTACGGTCCCACTCGAGACCCGGTAACGTGACTCTGAAGGAGAAGAGACTCTCGTCGGGTCTCCCCGTCTCCGACGTTCCAACGGGGCTCTTCTCGAAGGGGGGCGGGACCAACAAGTGGCCCCCAGACATGGACCTTGACCTCAGTGACGGCGAGACGTGACGGCCCAGCAGGCACTGTAATTTCTCGGGGCAGGTTAACCGGTCGACCAGCGGTGAGACGGTTGGTTTGACCTCCGGAGACCGTTCTCTTGCTCCGTCAGCCATGACTACGAGTACACGACCCATTCGGGCAGTGGCCCCTCGGCGTCAGGTCACACACGGTACACTGTGTAACGGAACTGGTGCGGATTACCTCTGCTCTCACGACAGGTAGGTCTTCCTACTGGTATTATTTGGTCTCAGGAAATGTCCCAAGAGACGACCAGGTGTAGACACGGGAGTCAAGTGGACCTACCCGTCCGGTCCCAATGCGCAGTAGTATGTACGTCTCTGTGACTCCAAATCACTCTAGTTCCAGTGGCTCGAGGAGATGCGGGACAGACCACGTGGGAAGTTAAGGTGGAGATCGTTGAGCGAGGTCGAGGAGTCGAGAAACGGAAGGAGTCTCCGGTCTGTGTGTCGTTTCGAAAATTACTTTAGATCAAAAGGTTGTGTATTCCTGTCCGGAGGACAAATTCTCTACTTGAGTTGTGTGGACCAAGAGAAGCGAGGGAGGGGGTCTTGTCTACCTCCCCTCCGTGTCTTCCCCTAGTCGCTGTTGTAAGACCTTCTCGTTTTCGTCTACCCGGTGAACGGAATCCGGTCTCTCTCCTCGGGACTGACGAACATTCTTCGTTTAGATAAGAGACCTGTGTCTAGATCTTTCGAAACCTTCCACGCCACGACCCCGGCGTCTTCCATTCCCACGTTTTACCTCACCGCCCGTCCTTTTAGCGAAATCCAAGTATTCCTTGTAATCGATGATGGGTGGAGGTGCGGGGGTCCCGGGGACGGAGCGGGTTCGTCCGACCCGGGAGATGGACGGGGGTTCTGTCTGTCTACCGTCCTCCGAACTGGGTCTCCTCGAGACGCGACGACCGGAGTACGTCCCTCTATGATCCGACTTTTGTCGACGTGTCTGGACTTTTCTCCGAATGACACGTGCGGACCAGGGTCGGTGCGACGGGGTTTAGAAACCGGTACCGACCCAAAGTACCTCCCTTGGACGGGTCCCGGTTTCTCTTCCGATGTCTGGTTTCCCCACGACGACGGGGTAGTGGTCCCGTCGAGCCAGACCGCGACGACGGTAAACCCCGACGTGTCACGAACAACCCCCCACAGGACACGTGGGGATCACTCGTCGTAGGGACTAAAGATGGGAGACTCCGGGCGTCGTGGAGGACTGGGTGGGAGGACGACACTACTGGTTTTGACAGAGGTCTATAACGGTTTGCAGGGGAGATCCCTTGGGGACGGGTGGTGTGGCTCGAGGTCGCGTGGAGGATCTCCGACCGAAACGGGAGTTTACACTTATAAGTTCAGGGTAGTTTCTGAGACCGTGCACCCTATTTGAAGTGGCACTTTCACCTCTTATTTTGTTTGTTTTTATTTTGAGAATTTGGGGATTTTTATTTCGGGAAATTATTTGTCGGAGATACGATTCCCCTTGCCCCGTCCCTACCACCAGTCTCGACCCGAAACCAGGTGGGCCTGGTCGGCGATTACTCGACTCACTGGGGTCACTTCAGAGGTCCAGAGAGAGCCGGAGACAACGATAGAAAGCTCAGTCCTCTCGGCAGAGCTACAGAGGTTTCGCGAACTGGTCTTCATAGTGGTCCGACTCGACACAGGAGCTACCGTTCTGTCCAGTGGAGGACGGACACTCAGTCGGACCAAAGGTCGGTGTGCGACCCGTCTTCTCCGGGAACCCCGGGACACTCGTCTTCCCGGTGTGTGCACTCCACGAGTCACCTACAAAACGGCTCACTGAGCCTAAGAGACAGGTGCGAGAGGCGGAGGTGTCGTCTCGCCTTGACCCCCGTCTTGTCCGTGTTGAGCGTCCAGTCTCGGACTTCGACGTCGTTCACGGAAGTCGAGGGTCGCACAAGTCCCTTGTCGTCGTCGTAACGTGAACAAGACCGAGTTCTAGAAATATAAGAACTTGGTCACTTCAACGAGTCAGTACCGGTTAAGAAACGGTGGGGCACCTGTCATCGGATGGTCCGAGGAGGTAGGTACCTTAAAAGGTCCGTTGTCATGATCTGACCCAACGGTAAAGGAAGAGGTCCCCTAGCAGGGCTGGGTTCCTAGTTTGGGTCCAGAGGGTGTAACGTCCGTCTACGAAATGGCAGACTCGGTGGTTCCTTCGGGTTTATAAATAAATAGATAAATAAACCGACATAGTCCAGAATATACGTTGTACACCCTAGATCAAGGGACTAGTCCCTAACTTGGGTCCGGGGGACGGAACCCTCGAGTCTGAGAATCGGTGACCTGGTAGTCTGTTCAGGGAAATATATGAACAGATAGGTGTTATGTTATAACGTATGAAGATATTTGGGTAGTGTATAAACCCGAAGGTACAACCGAGTCACCATTTCTTAGATGGACGGTTCGTCCTCTGGGTCCAAGCTAGGGACCCAGCCCTTTTAGGAGACTTCTCCCTTTACCGGTGAGTGAGATCATAAGAACGGACCCTTTAGGGTACCTGTCTCCTCGGACCACCCGATGTCAGGTACCCCAGCGTTTCTCAACCTATACTGAATCACTGATTTGTTGTAGTATATATGTAAATATTTATGTGACACTCGTAGATATTTTATTTGATAAGTAATTAGACAAATAACTAAACTTCCCCAATGTAAAGGAAAGTTTCTCTATAAAACTCCTTTATAATAATCGATAAAGAATCTTTCTTAAACCTAAACTAAATAATCCTCCCCTTTGTAAAACACTCGGGAAGTGTATATACGAGAGGTAGGGATGTTGTCGAAGTACACCGTTCAGGGTAAGAGACGTGAATATCAACTACTTTACACATCGAGTCTCTCCAAACCATTGAACGGGTTCCAGTGTTCCGATAGTTCACCGGTAGGATTTATATCATGGAAGACTGAGATTTTTGGTTGGATTTTAGACATGGTCTTATGGATAACCGGTTCTTGTGTCATCATAAAGGTGGGCTTTAAAACGTTTAATCGGCTAAGTGTTCGTGTAAGTTCGTTAAGGGTCGGGTCGTCGGTCGATCTTTTGAGTGTCCGAGGAATCTTTCTCAGGTCGGTCGTTCTGAGTACAGGAGGTGGTTCACCCAGTCGGTCATTGTGGCGGTGAGAGAACGGGTCTGACCGACGACTCTGCCCCACAGGGAAGTGTTCTGTCAGGGAGGGTCCCAACGTCTTCACTGTTTGATGATTCTTTTGTAGTTAATGATATAAAGTGGTCCTTGACACTGTGTCTTCCCGGTAAGTGACTGTCGAGTCAATCCTTTCTTAGACGGACGTTACGTCCATCTGGGGTCAAACTAAGGACCCAGTCCTTCTAAAGATGTCAAACGACACTAGACGTGTCAGTTTTCGAAATCACATCAGTTACTTCGTCTGCATCTACAAAAAGACCTTTAGGGAACGAAAAGGATACTAAGTCGTCTACAACGGTTAAACTAGAGACCAAGGAGACGGAAAAGATTTAGGTCAAACATGTAGACCTTCAAGAGTTAAATACATGAAGACTTCGGATCGAACTTCATAAAACTCGTAATTATTATAGGGGGGTTATAATACTTCCCAATAATTTTATATACCTAACCTAATTTTTATATATACGAAGGTCGGTACCGGAGGAGCCCGAGACGTCCGCCTCTGGCCTCAGTGACAGAAAAGACACAAGGAGTCCAGTCATCTCGTACCTTCGGTCGATGGAGGTTCAAGTAGAGGCCAGAGGCACATGGGGGTGTAAGAGAGTCTCGACGAAGGATTACTGGTACGGTCGTCGGTGGAGGAGACAAGGTCTTGGAAGGTTCTTAGGGGTGACGGTTTCCTGTTCAAGGTTTGGGAGTTGAGTCCCCGGGAAGGTCGTCGACGGGACGTCGAACTGGACCTCGGGTCCCTTTGGAGTCGGAGTACTGGGTGGTCCCGTAAAGCTGGGAGTTCGGAAACGGGACCTAAAGGTGAGTTGGAGTAGGGTAGGGGGTAAATGGACTGAGGGTGGGGTTCAAGTTTCAGGTCGACTTCAGGAAGAAGTTTCAGGAAGAAGAGGAACTCGGGGGTCGAGACAGTCGACTTGAGAGGAGAGAGAGTGTTGGGGAAGCCGCGGTGTGTAAGACGGGACTCAGTGACGAGACACGGACGAGAAACACATATTAGGGATGAACGCCTATCAGGAAATATCGGGACTCACAAGTAACCTTCCTGACTACGACTTCGACTTTGAGGTTATGAAACCGGTGGACTACGTTTCTTGACTGAGTAAACTTTTCTGGGACTACGACCCTTTCTAACTTCCGCCCCCCACTTCCCCTACTGTCTCCCACTCTACCGACCTACCGTAGAACTGAGTTACCCGTAATCAAACCCATTTGAGACCCTCAACCACTACCTGTCCCTCCGGACCGCACGACGACAGGTACCCCAGTGTTTCTCAGTCTGTGTTGACTCGTTGACTTGACTTGACTTGGCGTGTCGGTAAATATCTCAACGGACATTTGGTCCACATTTCATCAGAAGGGGTTCTCGGGACTTCGTTCACCTCACCCCTTTTCCCCCGACTGAGTCCGTCGAAATCCAAGATTTTAAGGTCCTAGGAACTACTTTTAATCTCGTCCTCCAAAAGTGCAGGGTCCTTTCTCCTTCTTCGTTCCACAAACCCCTTGCCCCCACCTCCCGTGTGAGGTCTACCGAGTGACCCAGGTTTGAAGGACCCCGCCATCGTCCCGACACGTGTGTCTCCACAAAGATTGAGAGTGCGACTCTACTCAACATCCTATATGTTAACCTCCTGACAATCATCACCCGTGATCTGTACCTCTCCAACCTAAACTTCTCGGTGTCCGGTCCCGCACCCCAGCCCCCACTCCCGTGACCTTTTCGTCTCGTCTCCGACGTCTCGGTCCCGAACCGGGTACAGGGTCCGTCACGAGCGGTACCTTTGGCGGAAAGGGTCCACAGTCTTTGGCCTCACCGGTCCGACACCCGGACGGAAACCACCCTATAGTCCGTCGTCGTTTTCAAACTACTCCCTCTGTAACGACCTATTTTTCCGCGAGGGTCTCGGAGAGGTAGTGGACACGGACGTCGACAGGACAAGGACGGAGGTTTCTAAGGACTTATCTCTACGGGGGTCTCGGATGAGGGAAAACGTTAGTACACTGAGGACCGTAAAAATGGAAGACTTCGGAGTCAAAGGAGTGGACAGTTTTCCTTCTTTATTAGGAGTTGGATTCCTATATTTGTCGGGTGTTTTCGTCTATACATTTACGCTTGTATGTATATTCTCGAATTTAGCTTATCGTATTTGAATTTAGATTATTGGATGTCGAATTTAGATCATTGTATGTTAAATTTGTGTACAGTGAGACACAAGAGACGGTCTCTTCTGTTCTTTCGTTAATCTCGTGGTCGACTCTTCAGAATGAGAGGTGTAGGTATCGGAAAAGAAAAAATTAGAATGTGAACGTAATAGATCCATTTAACACCACTCCCAAATTGGAGTGATCATTGGTGCACACTTTCACTTTCACATTCAGTGAGTCAGCACAGGTTGAGACACACTGGGATATCTGACATCGGATGGTCCGAGAGGACAAGTACTCTAAAGGGTCCGTTCCTATGACCTCACCCAACGGTAAGGGAAGGAGTCCCCTAAAAGGACTGGGTCCCTAGTTTGGGTTCAGAGGACCTGACGTCCGTCTAAGAAATGGCAGAGTCGGTGGTCCCTTCGGGGATTATTAGTTTCATGTACGTTTACTTTAATTTCGTTAGGAAAAAATAATTGGATAGTTCAACTGTTCTATTTACATTACAATTATGGATCCCGACCGGTAACCACAGTGGGTCCAAAGACATTTTCTTGAACCCTTCTACATAGTTTTCCAAATTCTCACAAATATGTAAGTCAGGGGTACTATGAGGAAGATCTTTGGCTAGGAATCCTTTACTAGGTTTAAACTAGACTACTTTATTTTAAATATAAAATTCCGTTCTGTTCTTTATATTTTAATAGAGAGACACCAAACCCGGAAGAGGGAGGGACTACTCGTCCCAAGTAGACGTAATGACACGTCTGTCTCGAGGACATTCTACCCTCACGGACGAGTTGCCCTTTCTAACAACAGAAAAAGAAATAAGACTACGATCGTTACATTGAAGAGTTTTGTTTTCACGAGAAAGGGTCGAGACATCGCCCAGTACGACTGAACGACAAGGGAACCACACACAAGTGGACCTGACACGTGGGAACCACTTGAAATACCTTTTATAGTCATACAGCAAGACTACGTTTGAGGAAACAGAGTTTTTACACATACAGAATACACTTTATCTACTGGTCAGGTTCAGACAACGTACTTTGCCCCGTGAGTTTCGACCACGTGACCCTGTTGGGTCTCCCTACCAACCCTTCCCTCCACCCTCCCCCAAGCCCTGTCCCCCTGTGTCCATGTAGGTACCCACTCAGTACAGTCACATACCGTTTTTGGTGGTGTTGTGACATTTCAGTAATTGGAGGTTAATTTTATTTATTTATAAAAAATTTACGCATACAGACACTGAAGCTGAGGATTTTCCACCTCGTCAAGAGTCTCGAAAGACTCTAAGACGAAGGGTCCAATATTAGGAGTCAAACCGACCTTGTTTTAAGGGAAAAAGGGAAGAATTGAACTGTCAATTAACTTAAAAGCAACTGTCTAGTTTCCCAAAACTTGGTCTGTCTGTCAACAGACCCCAGAAAATAATTAGTCCTTTGTAGGATTTATGGGTCGTGAACCCCTCTCCGATTCCTTGATGCCACGATTTACTGTACACCGGTACACCCGGGGGGTTTATAACATAGATACTTCAGTAAAATTTACCACGTCCCTTTAGTAATTGAATTCGGTTTTTAATTATTTATCTTACTAGCGATACTAGAGTAAAGAAAATGTTTTTGTCACGAATCTCGTTGCCGCTCCTCTTTTGTAAGGGATTTTGCTTATACAGTGACTCACACCATACTACTCCCTTAAAGAAGGGGATGAATAAATATGAAACGACAGGAAAGGTATTCGAGATTCTATTTGTACATAATAAAATTCTTAGTGTCTTTGTTACATCTGAGACTCGTTATGTCGCTAGTGTCTACTGAAACATCTGGAAACCCCCATGGGTCATCCAGGAGTCATTCATTGTGAACCTGAAAGAGTTCACTCTTTTTCGTCCACGTTTTCGTAAGACCATTGAGAAAAGTACGACGTGCTTGTCTTCCCTAACTCCTCTCGACCATGCCTGTGTTTTTCCTCTTCGACCCCTTTGGTTCGGTCCCTCCAAAAAAGTGCGACTCCAACCTCTCTTCCTCGGCGAGGTCTCAAAGTACCGAAAGAAGACTCATTGACGACGGTGGGTTCGAGGAGTCGCGGGCCACTGGACGACACCCCCAGTGGTCGGACACCGGGAAACAGGAGGGGGTTGGGGTCGACCTCTCGGGTCCCAGGCCACTACTAGTCACGGATCCCTAGTCGTCGGTCTTCGCCGACGTCGTCAACTCAAAATCGAGTCGAAAATTCGGGAAGAATTGACACTAGAACTGGTTCTTGTCTTGGTTTAGGTGGAGAAAAAGAACTCAGTTGAACTAGAGTTCGATCACCCGGGTGATTCTTGCACTGCGGAAATGGGGGGTCTCTGGGACACGACCGGTCTTCCCGGTGAGAGTAAGGGACTGTAACTGGAGATTTCACTACTTATCAGGGTATTGTGGGAAGGAGAGGGAATTGGTTAGTAACAGAAATGAGAGCCACCCGGTAAAGTGGACCCTGTGTGGGACTTGTTTTGTTGGATATGAAATGCAGGGGTGTTTCACGAAGTGAAGGTGGTGTCTCGTTTCAAGTGGTTCCTTCTGCCACTTACTTCACTTACTCACTTCGTTTCCGTCGTCCCTGATCCCCAATAGAGTACGATGTGGACGGGTCCATCCACGGGACTCGGGGTCGGGTGACGACGGTACACCCTTCGACTCGGAATACAACGGTAAAACAAGTAGGAAGGTTCTCTACGACCTATCGGTCTGAAAATACAAATTAAACGGTCAAAAATTTACGACACATCTGGTTTATGAGGGGCGACACTCGATAGATGTCGGACCCCTTAGGGGTAATCACCGGGACTGAATATAGGAGAACAAACTTCGACTGGGATCAGGTTTCTCCGTCTGTCCCACACACGGCGGGTAGAGTCGACTCCTTCGACTCCGTCTTGTACCCTTCGATGGCGAGTCGGTCGACCTCCGTTTCGGTCCGCACCCTCGGTCTCGCAACTGAGGAAAAGTTGGTGGTGTTACGACCTAGAACACGGCCCTGAGTCGTGGGGAGCCCCAGAAGGTAGGACCCCCGACCCAGTCGTTGTTGGGAGTCGGAGACGGAGGACACGTCGTCTGTGTGAGTGGTAGTGGTTTCCGTCGGTGCCCCCTCCGGTCCCCACGTCGAGGACTCGGGCCGGACGTCAACGGGAACGGGAGGGAGGTCTGTTTCGTATATAATCCTTACGTTTACTGACTCGACGACAATACTGTTCTATTGGAACTCAGTCGAGATAAACCCTTTTTTTTCTTCTTTTAGTAAGTGTTTTGCAGTCAAGAATTGAAAGCACCCTCCGATTAGATAACTTAATAAGTACACGCAAGAGTGAGGAGGTAAGGTTTTTCCATTGGACCGAAAAAGTTGGAGAATGAAATCCCGGTACACCCACCACTCCTGACTTTCGAAGTGTCAAGTGACTTCTTTCACGCTCCGGTTGGGTCTCCCGTCACCCTCCCGGACGCCCAGACCCCGCCCGCCCACTCTGGTACCGACTCGTCTTCTAAGGAGTTCCCGGCCTTCGGGTGCTACAGAGGTCACGCCCAAGAAGTGTAGGGGGAGATGTGCCTGTCTCCCGGAGTCCTTCTGACGAAGAACCTCGAGGAACCCTCCGACCTAGGTCTGAAGGTCTTCGAAGGTCCCTCGTCACTGACCTGACGGACTCCACCCCCAACCGGACCCCTCGGGGTGTTGAAAGCAAGGTGTGTTCGGAGGTCCTAGGGGTGTGCTGGGAAACTCCCGTCTCCCTTCCGTGGAGTTGTCTGATTTTTCTGATCTAAAGGGTGGTCGGCTACCTATGCCAAGTCAGATAAAAAAAAAATTAATTTCCTTTGCACTCCTTTACTCGGTAAAGAAAGTGTGGTTCGAACAGTTTATTTTATGTATTGGTGAGAAGACAATACTTAGTCGTTTCATGAATACAACATGGAGTGTCGACTGTCCTATAGAAGGGAAATAGACAAGTACGATAAAAATAAAGTATATTTACATATGTATAGTTTATAAATAAAATAACAAGATGTAAACAACTTGTCAGTACGGACCGACCCCAAGTTGTCACTTCTTTTATCGTTCCAGAACGGGACCGTTGTGAAGTAAAGCTGATGTCACTCTGTCTATTAGATTGTCCGTTGTGTTGTGTATTACACAGTCTACCACTTTTCACGACACCTTTTTTATTTCCGACCGTTCTCTCTTTTCCTCAACCCCCACTCCCCGACGAGGTGCCTCTCACCAGAGGAGGGCCTCTTCCACTGTAGAGTCGTCCCATCCTTCACTATTCCCTTGTCCACCTAGGGCCTCTTCTCACCAGGTCTTTTCCGGACCGCGGACGTCCCCGGACTCCGTACTCAGGGTACCGAACGAGACCGCGACCGGCCCTCAGGTCCCGTCCGTCGGTCACTATGTCAGGTGGAAAGGCACCGGGGAGTTTCAGTAGATGTTCCCTCCACTGGTCCCAAGAGAAGACTCGTTTGTGGCACCCACCCGGGGGTCCTAAGATCCCCAAACCGGGAGGACCCCGTGTGTCGCACGGGAGAGGGTGGAGAGTGTCAGGAGACGGTAGGGGTCCGGATGTCCTTCTCGACGCCGCCCATCAGGCCTTCTGGGGGAGTCTCTTCCACACCTGGGAAGGGTCGGTCGAGTCTCGTCTTCGCGGACGGTCGACCCTTCGGAAACGTCCTCCTACTTACCCGTATTAATGGTCCAAGGTGCATGAAGGAGCGGACCAGAGGTAGGACTGAGTGATCACTGAGTGTAATAAAGGGACTACCATTGAAAGTGGGACTTACTCTTCTTGGAGTCCCCTTTTCTCTTCACCCAAGTAGGGGGTCAACGGACACCCCCGGAAAGTAACCCCCGTTGTCTTTCCTACCACGTCCACCGTCGGACGACCCCTGTTCCCGCCCCCAACGAGGGAGTCGTTGGGGGGGTGTGAGAGGTGGAGGTCCACCCTTCTCTCTTTCGATCACCTCGTTCGTCGCCTGTGACGTCACTCACCCCCAGACGTCTGTCTGCCGTCTCCCGACCGGAGGAACTTTCCGGGGACCACGGGTGCTCGGAGGGCCTACGGGCCTTCCAAGTACCAAGACGTCTCCGGGGACCGATTCCTCACCGGGTCGCCTCAGGTCCAAGAGGGTCACGAGTCCACCCCTGTCTTCTCCCACGCGTACCCCCGTGATCGGTCCCCTCCCAGGTCTCTTCCTTGGTCTCATCGAGGTCCATGTTGAGCCACCGGTGGAGTGTGGGGGTAGTTCGGAACGTAGTGTCTCTTCGACCCGAGGGGGTCAGTTGGAGGTCAGACGAGGGACCGGACCGGAAGGTCTGGAGGTGAGAGTCGGGGTCTAGGTGTTCTCACCCGTGGATTCCGGTAGGTTTTTAGAGTGTGGAGAAGGTTGATGAGAAACGATTTATAAACGAGTTACAAATAAGGTGTCACCCCCGGTGGAAATCCTCCTGGTACCCCAGGTGTCCCCCGTGTGTGTGGTCGGAACGTTAAAGGAGGTCGCGAGTCTGACGTCCGTCTCGTGGTGCCGGACGTCTCACCTCTGGGGAAGGGAGGAGCCTGTCGTCCCCTCACTACACCTATACCCCCTTCCGGGGGAGTGAGTAGGATCGTAAGTAAGGTTGGTGAGACAGTTCTCGAGGGTGATCAAGACGAAAGAGGTAGGATCCTGTCCGGGTCTCAGATACGCTCGTTCACGGAGGATCCAATCACGGGGGGATGTGACAAGGGGTTTGGAGACCTTGGGTCAGGTCGATTTGCGGCTAGTTCAGTACGGAAGGGGCCGGAACCGAGGACAATCCAGGAAACTGACAATACCCAACTTAACACACGGGAGGGGGGTATGCTTTTTTTAGTCTATGACTTCAGGTTAGGGTCCCACTGGAATAAACCTTTGTCCCAACAACGTCTACATTAATCAATTTAATACTACTCCAGTACACCCCTGAAGGGACCACCAGGTCACCAATTCTTGACCCCTGCAGGGAACCCCAGGTCACCCATTCTGAGAGGTGAGGGTTACGTCCCCCGGACCCAAGGTAAGGAACAGTCCGACGATCTAGGGTGTACAGTATTGATTCTCAAGTGTACGGTAGTACTTTCTAGGAAGACGTTCCTTCTGACTTCTAGGACACACGGTGTCGATTCGGGACCGCGTCGGTTTATTCATTTATTGCTTTTTTAAATTTTTCTACTCCAGTGTGACCTCATACTACCTGGGGATTAGGTCCTACTGACCACAAAAATATTTTTTCCCTGTGTCTGTACATACGTCCCTCTTTTGGGACAATTCTACTTCCATCTCCAGATGTTCGGTTTCTCACAGCTTTTGATGGGGGTTTGGTGGTCTTCGATCCCCCGCCACCCTCGTGTAAGAGGAAGTACCGGGAGTCTGGGATGGCTCCGGAACTAGAGTCTGAAGTCGGTGGTATTGGCACACTGTTAATGTAAGGCAACACACTCGGGGGTCTGACACCATACCAAGTGTAACCACCCAGGGTGTGGGTGCCAACCAACTTCGGCACTTACACTTTGGGGTCCCTTGTCTCCCGACTGAGATTCCTGGGATTCGTAGACACCTAAAACAAGAAGAAAAGGGGAGGGTTATCGGGGTCGGGAGAGATGCGTGTCGTGGGGTGTGTGTGGAGGTCGAATGGACGGAGTGCAGGTAGGGGGGTGTCAGGCCTCGGAACCGTCCTGAACACCCGGGGAAGGTCTCCCTGACCGTTTCGGACCGGTCACTGGTCACAGTAGTCCCATCCTTCTCTCTTCTCATGGAACCGGTGGGTGAGTATGATGTCTTCTGAGTTGACCCTGGTCTCTCCGACAACTAGAGTATCTTGGTCTTTTGTTTCTCTTTACATCTGCGGAAGTCACTGAGGGTAGTGGACGAGGAGGGCTGAGTTGTGGTGTCGGACAGGGGGTCTCAATAGGATTTAGGTCAGAGACTTTGGGTGTTCAAGAGGCTCGGGTGGAGCCCGGGGTGGACCGGCGAGTGGTGGGACTAACGACAGAGGAGACTTTAGATGTTCTAAATATCAGATACGGTGTGTTGCTGATTACATAAATATGTGTCAGAATGGATAAAAAGTACGAACAGAGAAAGCTACAAGACATTCAAGAAATTCCTGTACATTGTATCAACTAAGAAATCATTGGATTGGAAAGGTGGTCGTATTTCGACTTACAAATGACCTGCAAGTAACTAATAGCCCCTTTTTCAACCTCTAAGGGAAACGTACGTAGTAAGTAAGTCGTTAATTACAGTCCGAGATACGGTCTAGGACACTTAAGTCTTTACTTACTTTATAGAGAAAGTTCCCAGAATGTTTGACACGCTTGGATATGTTCAATGAGTAGGAAAGACACATAATTTACTCCTCCTGACATAGACAAATTGTCCTGATTACACTCCTAACTTACTCTATTAGGAAGAAATCCTAATAGACGAATCCAATCTCGGACCGAGTACTCGGGAATTACTTACGATTATTAAGTATAATAACGGGCTACTTAGGTAGCGGACATCACATACATACACCTCCCCCAAGGGTGTGTAGCTCACTTCTCGATTTACTGTCTTAATGACCTACTCTCCAATAATCTACTCTTCACTTACTCGGACTTATTCAGTCTCTCTTTTTTGGAGATTCTCCACTTTAAACGGACCTTTCGTGTTTATAGTTTTCCTTTTTTTCATCTCTCTCTACTAGTTCTCGTTCGACACTCTCCCGTCGTGACACGGGGACTCTCTGCGTCCCGTTTCCTGTCCTTCACGGGATTGTGGGTCGTCGAACACGTCCGACCCGTGTCTCTCGGGTCCCGGTCCCGTGTTCTAGGTCCTCGGGGGTGGGAGATCGACCCCGTTCACGTCTCAGCTGTGGTCTCTCCCTCAAGGTAGTTGAAACAGGGGACCCACGGGACGAACGGACGGGGGTCAGGGTCGGGATGTCGTCCTCGGCGTAGTTTTGAACGAGACTAGTCGTTCTGGCGTCGACAAGACGGTCGTTTCGTGTCTGGTTCCCACCACCAGTCGAGTCGGGGAAGGGGTAGGGCTCCCATAGGAGGTCGAGGTGAGGCAGGGGTGCTCCGTGAGAGGGGGAGGTCTTCGTGGGGTCCATCTAGGAGGTCAGGACAGTAGGAGTGGAGAACCCCCAGTACGGACAAAGAAGTCGCTTGTTCCGAAACAGGGAACTCTTTGGATATACGTCCAGTCCTTCGTTGTCAATCTTGACCTGTACCTTGTTGTCTGACCAAGGTTTATCCTTTTCCTCATGCAGTTTCGACATATAACAGTGGGACGAATAAATTGAATATACGTCTCATGTAGTACTCTTTACGACCCGACCTTCTTCGTGTTCGACCTTAGTTCTAACGGTCCTCTTTATAATTATTGGAGTCTATACGTCTACTGTGGTGGGACTACCGTCTTTCACTTCTCCTTGATTTTTCGGAGAACTACTTTCACTTTCTCCTCTCACTTTTACAACCGAATTTCGAGTTGTAAGTCTTTTGATTCTAGTACCGTAGACCAGGGTAGTGAAGTACCGTTTATCTACCCCTTTGTCACCTTTATCACAGTCTGAAATAAAAAAAACCGAGGTTTTAGTGACGTCTACCACTGACGTCGGTACTTTAATTTTCTGCGAATGAGGAACCTTCCTTTCAATACTGGTTGGATCTATCATATAAGTTTTCGTCTCTGTAATGAAACGGTTGTTTCCAGGCAGATCAGTTCCGATACCAAAAAGGACACCAGTACATACCTACACTCTCAACCTGACACTTCTTCCGACTCGCGACTTCTTGACTACGAAAACTTGACACCACGACCTCTTTTGAGAATTCTCAGGGAACCTGACGTTCCTCTAGGTCGGTCAGGTAGGATTTCCTCTAGTCAGGACCTATAAGAGACCTTCCTCACTACGATTTCGATTTTGAGGTTATGAAGCCGATGGAATACGCTTCTCAACTGAGTAACCTTTTCTGAGACTACGACCCTCCCTAACCCCAGTCCTCCTCTTCCCCTGCTATCTCCTACTCTACCGACCTACCGTAGTGTCTGAACTACCTGTACTCAGACTCACTTGAGACCCTCAACCACTACCTGTCCCTCCGGACCGCATAACGTCAAATACCCCTGCGTTTCTCAGCCTGTACTGACTGGCTGACTTGACTTGACTTGACTCCCCTTCACACCCTAGTCACCATTCTCGGAAACTTACGTGTGAACTCTATGTCGTACTTCAGTCCGACATGAAAAGGAACTGGGTCAAAGTATAAGAGTTTATAGTCCGACGTGTTCGGTATACGTCCGTCGCGTCTAGACATGGGAACTCTACGTCCTTTCTCCTTCCGACCTCCTTTCTCATGCCTTCTCAGGACAGATGTGGTCCGTCCTATTCCGTCCGGGTCAGATCCCAGGACGGACGACACGAGAGTCTATCTTCCGTTGTCCCGTCGAGACCCGTCTGACACGACTCATGTCGATCGTGTCCACGATGCTTAAGTCTCGTCCCCGTGTGTGACACCTGACTCTTGTCTTCCTCTTCGTCCTAACCTTGACCGTCTCTATTGACCCTCCCGTGTCGTCTATCCCTTTTCGACCATTTCAACGTCTCAGTCCTGTCTACACTACACACTTTCTGGGAACCGACCGTCCTCGTTGCCAGAGGAAATTCTCAGTCCACTAGGGGATGAGAGAAAGTCGACTAGGAAAACCCTGGACGTCCCGTCTAACAAGACAGATACGATATGACCCGTTGAGACAAGAAACTTTTTTTTTTTTTGCTCACCCCGAAGTCCGTGTCCAACTAGTACCCCCACTCTGAAAACAAACCTCTCCTGTATCCCCTACCTCTATAAGCTCCCAAAGATAAAGACCGTTTTACCGTACGACTTTTGGGGAGACACCGTGCAGGGGGAAGTCCTTACTTCTTAAAGGAGGACTGGACGACCCCATGGCTCTCGACTGTCGGGGGTTGAGAGTCAAAGGAGACCCTTAGTAGGGTATATTCCTCTCGGTTGAACCGGTTCTGGTGTGAGAGAAGGTCTTCGTAGACGTAGGTCACTGATTTTTAAGTTGGATCTCGGACCTCTTAGGGTCACTGCCCCCTCGGACCACCCGACGGCAGATACCCCAGTGTGTCTCAACCTGTGCTGACTTCACTAAGTCGTCGTCGTCGTCGTCGTCGTCGTCGTCGTCTCCACGTTTCCGGGTCGGAGGAATGGAACTCCTTCGGAGTTGAGTCCCTTGTGAGGTGCCGAGGTGGAGGCCCCCTCTTCCGGTACCGGAAGAGACCCTGAAGTGACATCGAGTCAGAGAGGAAGACGAGTTAGAAACAGGAAGAAGGAAGAAATCCACAACTAGGGTTCTTGTGTAGAATTATTTGTAGGACGTAAGTTTAGAGACCGTTTCTCAAAAGAAAGGTCCCTGGGGTTAGACGTTGTAGAGGGTGATGTCTTACGATTTTATGTGGATTATATATATGCCACCACCTCCGAATCAGTGATTCAGCACAGACTGAGAACGTTGGGGTACCTGCGCTCTCGGGTGGTCCGAGGAGACAGACACCCTAAGAGGTCCGTTCTTATGACCTCACCCAACGGTAAAGGAAGACGTCCCCTAGAAGGGTTGGGTCCTTAGCTTGGGTCCAGAGGATGTAACGTCCGTCTAAGAAATGGTTGACTCGATGCTCCCTTCAGGGATATATATGTTATATATATAATGTATATAATAATAATATAATATTATATAAATATAAAATATTATATTAATATATTATAATATTATATTAATATTATATNTATATTATAATTATATAATATTATATAATTATAATATATATTACATAATACAAATATAATATAATATAATATATAATATTAGATTATATTAGATTATATTATACATAAATATATATTATATATATAAGTGTCATACATATTTTGAGGAATTTACCTACTTACTAGACCGTTCCTTTCTTCGGTATCTACTCGAGATTTTTGTCGTCGTCAGAACCGTCGTAGCCAGTTAGGGGTACTAGGTACGAAGGGAACGTTACCGTTGTCCCCGATGGGTTCTATTTCTAAGAAGAATCTTTGGAGGAGGAAGTGGGTTCTTTTATGTTTGTTAAGTTTTAGTTCCATCCTTTTTTTTCATTTCGTCTTATGTATTTTTTGGGTTTTATATTACCTTCTTTATTATAAGATTGTAGGATACGATAAATAGTCATTAGTGTTAGTTACATCTATGTGATATGAAGGGTTCATTTTCTATCTCCAACAGTTTGATTTTTGACATCGATATACGACCAATATGTCTGTACCTTACTTTCTGTACCTTTACAACCCCTTTTTTTCCTATTTCTCTGTATACTGTTCGTTTATGATCGGTTTACTTTTGACGGAGTGATATAAGTAAAATCTGTTGTAGTTTGACTTCCCAGTTTTGTAATGATTTTTGTTTCTTTGAGGGATGTAAAATTATTTTCTAAGTCAAGTGATCTTTCTGTTATCCAGATTTGATCATACGTAGGTTATTGTAGTGAAGTTTTACAAATTGTATTTCGGACCATTCAACTATTTCTCTTTGATTATTTAGGTGATAGTACCTCCTTTAAAAGTTATGTATAGAAAATCTTTAGCTGTCTTGTTCACTTGGTTTTTTGATTTTTGTTTGTTTTGGTCACTCCTATGTCTTCTGATTTTTTAATTTTTGATGAACTAACTTTTCTATACATTCCTATGACATGGATCGTTACACTCTTAGTGTAAAAAAAGTCCTTGTGTTTATTATAAATACTTTTAGTTGGTGTATGGTCTGGTGTTTCTTTTAGAGTTGTTTAAAGTTCCTTAGGTGAAATATTTGTAGTGTAGTGTTAAGTAAACCCAATTTTTAAGTTTTTTCATCCATTTCTTTCTTAGACTTTGAAAATTTTGTGAAGATTTAAATGCTCGTCCTTTCTTAGATCAGTGCAGACTGAGAAACGCTAGCGGTACCTGATATGTCAGGTACCTTAAGAGGTCCGGTCTTATAACCTCACTCATATAAAGGGAAGAGGTCCCCTAGAAGGGTTGGGTCCCTAGCTTGGGTCCAGAAGGCGTGACGTCCTCCTAAGAAATGGTCGATTCGGTGGTCCCTTCGGGTCTTTATGACCTCACTCATCGAATAGGGAAGAGGTTTGAAATGCTCGTTTATATTTATTTAGTACTCTCTTTAATCTTTTATAAACCTTAAGTTCTATTAATTTTATGAAGTTCCATTGTTTTTCCTCGACATACTGATACTTGTTTAATGAATTGAAGTGACACGGGGTCAATGGAGTAGATATTTTACTCTCGTCATTAACATAGATAATAAACAACAATCTTAAGTCACGCCATTGTATATTTCACGAATCTGACCATACACCGTGTAACATTTAGATTCTGTCAAGACTCAACAACAGTAGTAGTAGTAGGGTTTAGTATCTTTAAATACTAATTATTGAGATCTCTCAATAAATCTCCTTTAAAATATTGGATTTTTCAAATGGAACCTTTTATGAATTCTGACTTTCCCCGTAAAGTCTACCATTTCTTAGACGGACGATACTCCCTCTGGGTTCAAACTGACTGACTTTTAATGTTTCTACTCGTAGGTTCAATTCTTCGATCTTTTTATTATACTCTTATTTTGGTTTCGTTTTTTATAATTACTTAAGTTATCCTTTCAATATTCTCTTTTTAGTTGTTTCGGGGTTTAGTCAGTAAATTATTTCAAGTAAATTTTTATCTTTTTTCTGTGTTACAATCCTTATCTTTTCCTTGGTTTTGGACTCTACATTGTCTTATAATACTTGAAACACGTTTATTTAGACTTGTAAAAACTTTTTAAAGACCTTTTTATATTAAATGGTTATTCACTTACTTCTTTATATTTTTGGACTTATCGGAACTTGGTAATTTCTCTGTTTTAACCACTAAATCTCAGAAGGGTGTTCCTTTTATAATCCACGACTACCGACATGTCCACTTAAGATGGTTCGACAGTCTTTTGTCTATAGTTTGAACGTATTTGGTAAGGTCTTTTATCTATTTCTCCTTCGTAAGGGTTGAGTAAACTGTTCTGACCAAAATTTTGATCTGTTTCTTTTGTAAAATTTTTAACGTACGGTCATAGTAAGTTCTTGTACTCTAAGTTGTAGAATTTATTTTTATAATCAGTTGTTTTAGAGTGTAACATACTTTGTTTATTACATGGTGTTTGTTCGACACAAACAGAGATTTTAAGATCAAATTGTAGATAATTGTGTTACTTTAGGGTACCTGTCTCCTCGAACCGTCCGATGTCAGGTACCCCAGCGTTTTCTCAACCTATACTGAGCCGTTAATTTGTTGTTGTCGGTGTAGTTTTTTCATTTCATCCCTGAAGAGACCACCAGGTCCCCGGTTCTGAGACACGAAGGTTACGTCCCTTGGCTTTAAGTTAGGGACAAGTCCCTTGATCTAGGTTGTACGTTGTCGATTCTTAAGAGTACGACGTTGATTTCTAGGACGTACGACGTCGATCCTACCCCACGTCAGTATATTTATTTCTTTAGTTTCGTAAAAAAAAATTTCTCATTTCCTCTTTTTCAGGTTATCTACATCTTTTTCTGTGACTAATTTTAATTATAAGTTTGTGTTGTTTTGGAAAATCGTACAAGGTATTCCCTTGGAAGAAAAGGAATGATCTCCTATGTTTTACTTGTTTTTTGATGCTGTTGTTAGTTTTGTTTTATTTTGATTCATCTATCTGCGTCACCACTGTGAAATGATAATAAGGAGAATTTTCGTCCTAATTACTGTGGTGTATGTTTATAATTAAGTTTTACCGAGATTCTGGAGTCTCATTCCCTCACTTCAGCGAGTCAGCACAGACTGAGAAACACTGGGGTACCTGACATCGGATGGTCCGAGGAGACAGGTGCCTTAAAAGGTTCGTTATCATGACCTCACCTAACGGTAAGGGAAGAGGTCCCCTAGAAGGGCTGGGTCCCTAACTTGGGTCCAGAGGGCGTAACATCTGTCTGTGAAATTACAGACTCGGTGGTCCCTTCAGAGTTTCATTCCCTTTTTTGATAAATTTTTTTTTTTTTTTGGGAGAATCTTCTTTGGTATCCCCATTTAGAAACACTGCGAACTATGACCTTTATCCGGTACCAAAGATCCTATACTGTGGATTCTGTGTTCGTTGGTTACTTTTTTCATCCACTTAACCTTAAGTAGTCTTAATTTTGTAAGTATGACATTTCCTGTAATAGTTCTTTCATTTTCTCTTGGGTATTTTACTCACTTTACCAAAAGTTTAGTATATGGGCTGTTCCCTTAATATAAACCTTAGATGTTTCTTGTGAATGGTTATTACTTTTCTGTTTAGTAGGGTAAATTTTTACCCGTTTCTTAGACTTATCTGTAAAGAGGTTTCTTATGTATGTCGATTATTATTCGTGTCCTTTCTTACGAGGTGTAGGCGTCGGTAGTACTTTTGTGTTTTAGTTTGAGTATTACTTTCCGGTGAAGTTTTGGTGATTCTACTGATACTAGTTTTTCTATTATTGTTCACAAAGGTTCTTACACCACTTTGACCTGAGGAGTATGGGACGACCTTCCTCACATTTTACCACAGTGATAAAGTCTTTTGTCAGACTGTTAAGAAGTTTACTACTTTGTATCTCAATGGTACACTGGATTGTTAAGGTGAACAATGGTGCAACACACAACACACACACCTGAGTCAGAACGGGCTGTGAGACACTGGAAGACCTGACATCGGTGGTTCGAGGAGACAGACACCTTAAAAAATTCGTTTTTATACCTCACCCAACGGTATACTGAGTTGTTAAGGTGAACATATGGGTTCTCTTTACTTTTGTGTGTAGGTGTCTTTGTGTACATGTCGGTACCATGTTACGAGTACCGTCGGAATGAGTATTATCGTTTTTACACTTTTCTTGGATTTAAGGTAGAAATTACCTATTTGTTTTATATCATATAGACATTCAATTTACAATAAGTAGTTATTTGTTTACTTCATAACTAAACCCTAACGGTATATTTGTGACAAAATATAAATTTTATCTATTGGTTATTCCTGGATAACATGTCGTATCCCTTGAGACGAGTTATAAAACATTATTGGAATTACCCTTTTCTTGAACTTTTTTCCTATTTATGTACATATACATGTTAACTTATGAAACGATATATGGACTTTGATTGTGTTGTAGCGATCAGTTGAGATGAGGTTATATTTTATTTTTAATTTTTTTCTTTACTTCATGACTATATACGATGTTGTGTCTACTTACAACTTTTATACGAATCACTTTCTACAGTCTATGTGTTCTGGTGTGTGACATACAAAGGTAAATGTACTTTACAGGTCCTATCTGTTTAGATTTCTCTGTCTAATCACATAAATAGGTAAAGATCTCGACCCTCCATATCCTCATGATGCCCCACTACCGATTCTCCATGTCACAAAGAAACCCCCAAATTCCTTTTACAAGATTTTAACTAACCGTACTCCCTACGTATTGACAAGTTTGTATGATTTTCGGTAAATTAACATGTGAAGTTTACCTATTTAAAATACTTAAGTATCTACCCACCTAAAATACTGATATAAAGTTATTACGATGAGAAATTTTTATTTAAAATTCTTTTTTTTTAGTCCTAATTTCGGTCCTATAAGTGACTGTACGAAAGTTTCCAAGATCGGTCGTGTCATTCTATTCATTTAATTTCATTTTCCCAACATTACTTTCTTCTTTTACAGATGTATCTCTAGGGTCTTCTGAGATGTCTATTTAATGATAGTAATACACAACTAATAATAATGATAGGAGTTCGAACGACAAAATATTTTTGTTATATGTAACTTTAGTGTAATTAAAGAAATACGATCGATGTTTACCTGTCTTTTATATTAAAAATTTTCTAAAAAAATGTCATCGTAATTTTTGATACGTCGATCTCTTTTTAGATTGTTTTTACAAGTGCAAGAAATGCCTCTTACTATTTCGAGGACTCTCTGTGACTTCCTCCCGTAATTCTGGGTACAGATGGACCAGGAGGAGACTCTGATTCATATTTGACGTCCAACGGTGGTCTAGTGTGTCACAGGAAAGATGGAATTTTTTTTTTTTTTTTTTTGTCATTAACGAGAAGGCAATGGGGAGACAATTTTGCATTCATTGACTTCAGAAATTGTGAGGTCATACGTCTCATGCAGTACTCTTTGCGACCCGACCTCCTTCGTGTTCGACCTTAGTTCTAACGGCCCTCTTTATAGTTATTGGAGCCTATACGTCTACTGTGGTGGGACTACCGTCTTTCACTTCTTTTTGATTTCTCGGAGAACTACTTTCACTTTCTCCTCTCACTTTTTCAACCGAAGTTTGAGTTGTAAGTCTTTTGCTTCTAGTACCGTAGACCAGGGTAGTGAAGTACCGTCTATCTACCCCTTTGTCACCTTTGTCACCAACTGATAAAAAGACCCGAGGTTTTAGTGACGTCTACCACTGACGTCGGTACTATAATTTTCTACGAATGAGGAACCTTCCTTTCAATACTGGTTGGATCTATCGTATAATTTTTCGTCTCTGTAATGAAACGGTTGTTTCCAAGCAGATCAGTTCCGATACCAAAAAGGACACCAGTACATACCTACCTTCTCAACATGACACTTCTTTCGACTCGTGACTTCTTGACTACGAAAACTTGACATCACGACCTCTTCTGAGGACTCTCAGGGAACCTGACGTTCCTCTAGGTTGGTCAGGTAGGATTTCCTCTAGTCAGGACCCACAAGAAACCTTCCTGACTACAACTTCGACTTTGAAGTTATGAAACCGGTGGACTACGCTTCTTTACTGAGTAAACTTTACTGAGACTACGACCCTTTCTAATTCCCGTCCTCCTCTTCCCCTACTGTCTCCTACTCTACTAACCTACCGTAGTGGTTGAGTTACCTGTACCCAAACCCACTTGAGACCCTCAACCACTACCTATATGGGTGAGGTCACAAGAACGGACCTCTTAGGGTCCCTGCCGCCCCGGACCACCCGACGGCAGATACCCCAGCGTGTCATCCTGTACTGACTTCGCTGAATCGTCGTCGTCCCTCCGGACCGCACGACGCCAAGTTCCCCAGCGTTTCTCAAGTCAAGTCTCGCTGACTTGACTTGACTTGTGAGGTCACTATACGTAAATACACTTCTAAAAACGTGATTGTTTCCCCTAAACCTCGTCGCCTCTCAAATTTACATCTCTACGAAAGGTGTCGGGGTCCTCGGACCACCCGATGTCAGGTAACCCAGAGTTTGTCAACCTGTGCTGAGTCGTTCATCCGTGTCGTATCGTGTAAGATCTTTTACCCATTTGAAATACTTAAATATCTAGTCATCTAGGACACTTATGTATTACAAAGGTCATAAGTGTGGGTTTGGCGGGAACGGGACAACGGTTTTGACGTATCCGGGAAAGCGTGTCTAGGGAGACGTCACACGCAGTGCCAACGGGTGAGGGTCGGTCCATAGTAAAACGGATCTAAGGGGGGCGTGGAGGCAGAGGAGTGAGAGGAGGTGGGGGTGGAGAGACGTCGGAGTCGAGGGTGCGGTCGAGAGGAGAGAGGTCGGGAAGACACGTCCGTTCGGGAACCCTGAGAGGAGACACGGGGACGGGTAGCGGTAGAAAGTGAGACGAGAGGGGATCCATTCTACAGTAGGTTAAGGTAGTGTATCCGGTCACAAAAAGATTAACTCCCAAAGTTGGTTATCTAATTTTTTAGTTACGTCGTCATACGGGGTCTTAATAAAAAAATAACACCATTTTATTTACATTTTAAATGGTAAAATTGGTAAAAGTAACATGTCAACTCACTATGAGTCGTGTTGGTGTCCACAACACGTCGGTAGTAGTCGCAGACCGAGGGTTTGAAGTAGAAGGGTTTGACTTTGAGACATGGGTAATTTGTGAATAAAGAATAAGGAGGTAGGACTTCAACGGGGACCGTTGGTTGGTAAGACGAAAGACAGAGATATCTTGAGTATATTCACCTTGGTATATTATATCGGGAAAATACTGACCGAATATCGTGAACCATATTACAGAAGGTCCAGACAGGTATCACATCATATATATAGTCTTAAAGGAAGGAAAATTCCGACTTAAATAAAAAATTTACTTCATTTTACCTTAAAAATTACTTCGTCTTATCTTTTATAATTTCATCTAAAGAGTACTAGTCCGGTTTGTAAGAAAGTGTCTTACAAAGAAAGTCTACCTACACATACTCTCACACAAGACCTAGGGACCCGTATTGAATAGTACATATTGTTAGTACTTTCAACCTTTTTACGACTAAAACTACACACCACTCAGGTTTTAGGGGTAACAAACAGACCGAGAACAGGTGGGTGTCAAGGACTCGAGGAAAGGCTGCTCAACAACCTAACGGGAAGCCACAGACTCGTCTAGATCTGAACTTAAACAATGGGAGAAAGGAGGTCTGTTCGAGGAAGAGTGTATAAAGGGTGAACACCACCAAATCAATGATTCAACACAGGCTAAGAACGTTGAGGTACCTGAGGAGACAGGTACCCTAAAGGGCTCGTTCTAATGACCTCACCCAACGGTAAAGGAAGAGGTCCCCTAGAAGGGGTGGGTCCCTAGGTTTGGGTCCAGAGGACGTAACGTCCGTCTAAGAAATGGTTGACTTGGTAGGCCCTTCTTCAGTAAAAGGTGAACCAAGAGGTATTAGACCGAGACGGACGGAGTGAGACCGGGGGTCGATATGTGCGCAATACTTCTTAATGAGTTCAGAGGGGACTTGGAAAGTTGACAACAAGTTCGACCCAAAGTATGGGGAAGGAAGGTGGAGATAAAGAATACCCAGTAAAGGGGAAAGGGATTCTGGGGGAAGTTTACGGATGGAGGGACGAGGAATTCTGTAGGGTTGGTTAAACGATGCCGAGCGAGGTGTAGGAATCTCAGGGGACAGGCCTAGAGGTCGCTCCGGATACGCACACGATGCACGGTAAGACAGAAGGGGTATCTGACACTCGAGGACCCCTGGGACCCGCCACAGGCAGAACGTCTAGTGACACCCAAGTCGCACATCCTTTAGAAGTAATTCATAAACAAGTTCACTCTTGTCTGCACCTTCGGTTCTTTGTGGTTCCCGTTTTAAGTGTCGAAACAAAGAACGGAAAAGGAAGACTAAGGTATAGGCCGCGTGGATGAGGTCATCTCTGGGCCGCGGGCGATTCGGTGGTCCTGACGGGCGGAAGGAGAGATGTAGAGGGGAAGGGGAGGGAAGGACCTGCATGGGGGACATATCGTGCCCCTCACCGGTCCGTTGGTTTTTTTATCTTACACGTGACCGAGTGTGGGGGTGAAGGAAGACCACCTTAGACAGGGACTAAGAGCGACCTTGTCGACCGGGACAAACACCGGGACTCGAGAAACGCAGTACAGTTTGTTACTTCCGAGACGACTGATGTACGTGGGTCGAGTCGGGTCTTCGTTTCTTGCCGACGGACGTACTCAGGGGTCGAGGGTTCTTCTAGACGGAGGTCGTGGTACAAGAGAAGTGGAGACTGGTCCGACACAGTTGTCGGAGGGTCGGAGAAGGGAAAAGATGGGGGGAAGAACTTTCCGAGTCTCTCGGAAGGAAGCGAACCTAGTGTAACGATGAGATGAGTTCCTGGTGTACGTCGAGGGACACTTGGTTCAAATTTGACAGGAAGAGTCAGGTTTTTCGTGAAGGGACTTCGGTGACTGGGTTTTTATGTAGACAGAGGAGGAAGGGACTTGAAGGGTAAGGGATGTGAGGGGGAATGGAATCATCCTAGGTGTAGCAGTGACCAGAGGACTCAAGTGATGGGAACGTCCATACGTGAAAGTTAGTAAAGAGGTAATAGGTTATAAAGTTCTTTGATGATACACGGTGCGTGGTATAAACCACGAGTCCCATGTCGACCCCTGTTTTGTTTCACTTGGGATAGGGTACCTCGTAAGTAGATCTCGTCCCAAAGAGAGGGAGTCGTGACGACTGTAAACCCCGACCTATTCAGAAAGAACAGCACCCGCCCGGTACGTAGCATCGTAGAAATCGGGACAGGGACCGGAGTCGGACTCTCTACGGTCTACGAGAGGAGAGGGGTGACACTGTTAGGTTTCACAGAGGTCTGTAACGGGCTCCTCGTTGTGACTGGACTAACTCTTGGTGTCCGGATCTCGTCGTCTCCCCTCCAACAATGTTTAGTGGGATCCTCGAGTAATTTTTCCGGTCAATGACCCAGGGTGAGGGTCTCTCCCCGGGTCCTTGTACGTAAAGTCACTGGTGTGTCCACTGAAGTGCGTCCGGCAAGGTCCCGTAGATGACCTCCTCGTGAGTTCACAGTTCACATCTTTGTGTCCTCTGTCTGGTCATTGGAATAGTTCAGTCAAGTACCGTTACTACTCTGTACATTCTTTGTTCTACCCCTTGTCTCCAATAAGCACCCGGCCACACCGTCGGCGTTGGACCGCTTCCCAGGCCTGTCGGAGAGCCTGCCAGGTCGACTAGTTACCAATTTCGGGGTGCACTGTCGTGTCCATCCCAGTCGGGTCCTCCACGTTTCGTCGCCCCGATGTAGAGGCGTGGAACCGAGGACGGGAGAACCCGAGACCTAGACGTGAAGGGAGTGGACGGGTTTCGCAGAGGAAGGAAGTGTCCGGGTCAGCCCAGGGTGGAGGAAACCACCAGAAGAAGGGAGGGTCGAGGCCAGGTCACCGCGGAAGGAGGAGTTTGTAGAGTTGTGGTGCAGAATCGAGTAGACACCGGTGATACAAAGGGGTTAATCTGTAGTTAGGGGACTTGTGGTCCTGGTGTCGTAGAAGAAATTTCTAGGATGTCACGGGACGACCCTAGTTCATGTACACTCAAACGAATGAACTAACTTAAGTAGGTCCGGGACCTCGTTCCGGACACTCCACCGGAGACTCTGATTCCTCCTGCTCCAGAGACACAATCTTCCGTCCTACGTTGACCATACCGACGGCTTAAGGTCCGTCGGTCGAGTAGTCGGGTTCTGCTCCCGGACGGTCCCACTCGTGAATCTTCGACTCGACGCGAAACGGTACCCGTCCTATAAGAGGGCCACAACTGTTCCGTCGTCCCCAGATTCGTTGGGGCCCCGGTAAGACCCATCCACGGTCATCTCGTATCCTTGGGTCTCGGTGGGACGATTCCTCGTTCACGTCGTTCGTCCGGCAAAGCCCGGGTTGACAGGAACGTGCCCCAGCAGAATCACCCCTGTCCCCCACCCACCCGCCGTCCGGGTTACCCGACGTCGTTCCGCCCTCTGAGACTTTTACAGGAAATTTCGATGGTCGTGGTACGTCGCGAGCAGTCGACGGGAATTGGTCTCTTCTTACGAGAGACCCTTCCAGCCCCGTCAGCGACCAACCCTTGTTTACAAGACCGGATCCCCGGAGTGCGAGGGGTCGAGTCCTGCGCCTCACCTTTTATCGGGTTGACAAACTGAAAGGATCCCATTCGGGTCCGGGTTATCGTCACAGTGAACGAGGGTAGGGACCTACGTCGGGTCTGATCCTGCGGTCGCTGACTACACCTGAGGTTTCCTACGTTTCCCTTCTTGACAAAATAATAAGCCTTCAAATCCCTTCTTCGGCCCTACAAATATATCGATCGGTCCGCAAAACAAAAGATAGCCAGACCACCCCCCTCCCCGTCGCTCCCATCCTTCTGTAGACTGTCGTTTCCTTTTTCGAGCACGTCTTTTCTCTTCACCCCAGAAAGGCTTTCTCCGAGACTTTACCCTCCTAGGATCGCATCGGGAAAGGGGTCCAGGTCATTGGGGTTCGCCGACGGGAGTCGGTCGGCGTCCGCCTTCGGGTGACACCGTAAAGGCTCAAAACGCGTGCGTCCCTGACTCCGGCACGGACTCACGACTCAGGGAAAGAGGATTACCTCAAACGGGCGCCTACTTTACCCCATCCTCCCCCCGGGTTCACCCCTCCCAATTGAAGACGACGTCGAGACTGGAAGACGGCTTCCTACTCTGCCTTGGTAGACGAAGTCTTCCCTAGCCCACCACTCAAAGGGCCACGGTCACCAATGGCCAGACATTCTTAAGTGACAAAGACAGCGTAGCAGGCTCGGGTGATAGGTGGAGCGGTGTGGATTGAGACGTGATGACCCGCCCCCCACCCCCCCACCTTACACAAAAAAGGGGGTCTCCGGGGGTGTTTTCAAGTCCTGAACTCTCCATTGGGATATACCAAGACTCGGGAGGTGTTGGCCGTCGGAGGGGAGGTTGGTCTACCGGGGTCGTGACACCTGAACTCCTGTGACTAGACTGGGGACTCCGGCGAGTCCTGTAAGTATACAAAAATAGGAGTCGAACCAGCCAGGCTTAAGGTAGGACAGGGGGAAAAGGTGTTGTATTGTTTCAACAGCCCGGGGAAACCGGTCGCGATCTGCGTCCGCAAGAGGAGGTCGACCCTCCTCTCTACGCGAATCCTCGCGCCACTGGGTTTGGAGTGCGCCGAAACGAGCTCCAAGTCACGTCTGGGCCCCCAGCGAGTGGGCCCGGTGCGGCCCCGCCTCGGACGCCGACGGTGGACCCCCGAACGGGCGCCCGAGGCGCGGTGGGATGGGCGAGAGCCTAAAAGAATGGAGAACTACATCAAGGACGGTATGTTCTAGACAACGTCGTTCCAGTGGTTCCGCTTCCGCGTCTACTTCTACTTCTCGTTTCAAGCCAAGGGGTTGTTTAGGGACAAGCGGCTCCCCAGGCGCATCGCGTAGGACCGCCGGCGCGCGCGTGCCGCCTCGCGCCGCCCGCGGACCGCGGACCCCCGGGGGAGTTAGTGCGCGCCCCGACTCCCCGGGGGCCCCCGCGCGCCGGGTGGTCCGCGGAGAGCCGCGTTAGTCCTCCCACCCCCTGAAGAGCGTCGTTTCAAAGGCCGACGGCTTCGGCCTCGTCCTCTTAGGCTCGCGGCGGGCGGGGCCCCGTCGACCGTCTTGTCCCGACCGGAGGGGCTCGAGGTGTCTATGGGGTCCGGAGGGAGGGCTACGGAAATGGAGGTCCGCGGGTACGGGCCGTCGGAGGCTAAAGGGACGCCTCCCCGCTGCGGTCCACGGGGCTCGGGCCCGCCGGGGAGGGCGGCTCCACCGCCGGTTACCCCTCGCCCCGGGCCCGATCCAGGCGGACACGCGGCCTCTCGCGTCGCGTGGCGGGGGAGGCCGGCTCGAGGCCTAGACAGCGGATCACGCTAGGGGCCGGGACCGCCCGGTTCAGACTAGGGGCCCGGGCGTCGCTCCCTCTCGCGCTTCCAGCCGGAAGTCAAGATGTCTACCCTCCACCCCCTGTTTTGTGGGCCTGTCAGACCCATTACTGTCCGCCCCTTACCTCTCCCCCTCCCCACCCCGCCTTTTGCGGCCCAAACTTAGGGCTTTAAAACCTTCCTCCGTCCTTTCTTTCGGCGCCGCCCCGTGACTCAGTGGGGGCGACGGCGCAGGAGCGCGAGGGCCCCTCTAAAGATGGCTCTTTCGGCTCGTTCCAGTCGGGCCGTCGGGAGTTCCTGCCTCGCGCGCCGAGGACGTACGACTACCGGACGCCCCGACGGACGGGCGGACGGGCGGGCGCGGGGCCCGCGGGGTGAGATCGTCCCTCCTCTAAGACTCCGAAAGGCGGGCCGGTGTCGAGAGCCGTCAACCAGTTTCTGGAACAACAGTGGCTCTGTGACCCTGGAACAGAGTAGGAACCTTGGTGAGCATTTAGAATCCAGTCTGTCGCCCGGCGGAAGCCCATGGTGCCAGGGGGTCTCGAGATCATTCAGTCAGTGACAAATCTTTCCAGACGTGAAGTTCTCATGTCTGTGCCCCCACCCCCCCCTCCCCACCGCCCCTGGGTTTCTTTACGTCACGGTTTCTCCATGGTGAAGTCTTTAGGATTGGGGAGTGACACGAGAGGGTAGTGGAAAGGTGGGGGCGGGGTGGGGCTTGCGGGTCGCTGTCGGGGACGGCGTACCCTCAGTGCACGGGCGTCGTCAGTGGCGCCTCGGAATTCACCTGCTAAGATCCCGCGGGGAAGGGTCCCGGGAGGTCGGTCAGGCCCCCTAAGATTTCATACCAGCCCCGAAGTAGAGGCTTGAACTGGGCTGGAGCTTAGAGAGTCGTTCTTTTTCCTGAAATTGTCCCTTCACGGGTCTGAGGTTATGAGCCCAGAGACGTAGATTATCAAACGAGAAACTTGACCTTCTTGGTTTCTTGAGTGCCAATTTAGAGTACTAATCCCAAGGTGGTTATAGAACCTTAAGTACAATTAGATGTTCCAATTTCGTCTGGGGCACAATAGATACAATAGTTTATTGAGAATAGGTGCTCCAACGATCATCCGAACCGAGTCTCCAATTTCACAGACGGGCGTTACACCCTCTGGACCCAAGCCAGGGACCCAGGTTAGGGACCCAGTCCTTCTAGGGGACCTCCTCCCGTACCGTTGGGTGAGGTCATAAGAACGGACCTCTTAGGGTACCTGTCTCCTCAGACCACCCGATGTCAGGTGGCCCAGGGTTTCTCAGCCTGTACTGACTCACAGGTTGACATTGATATCTCACAGGAGTGATATTGATATTTCTTTATTGTGTACTTGAAAATCTACCAGGTAATAATACCATTAGGGTATAAACTAACCACCATGGCGGAGTCCAGTCAAGTCAGGAGTCAGGACAGGATGAGAAACGCTGGGGTACCTGACGTCGTGCGGTCCGAAGGGACGGGTTGAGGGCCTCGAACGAGTTTGAAAGTAGTTCTCCGAGAAATCAAGGAGAAACGAAAGACGGTATTCCCACTAAGGTAGACGTATAGACTCCAATAACTATAAAGAGGGACGTTAGAACCAAGGTCGAACACGAAGTAGGTTAGGTCGGTCATAAAGTGCACTACATGAGACGTATCTTCAATTTATTCGTTTCAAGTTATATGTCGGAACTGCATGAGGAAAGGGTTTAACCTTGGTCAGGTAACAAAGTACGGACCAAGATTGACAACGTAAGTTTGACATACATGTTGATAACCGTATAGTAAATGTATCATCATCACAAGAACGGACCTCTTAGGGTCCCTGCCCCTTCGGACCACCCGACGGCAGATACCCCAGTGTGTCTCAACCCGTGCTGACTTCGCTGAATCGTCATCGTCGTCGTCGTCGTCGTGCGTTATATTTAATAGATCTCTGCACTTATGCACAATACGTTTATGTTACGACAAAATACATTCCCTGAACTCGTTACCGTCTAAAACCACAGGTGTCCTCGGGACCTTGGTTAGGGCTCCTATGACTCCCTATTGACATAAGATATACCCTCCATAAACCTAACGAACTATGAAACGTTTACTAATCGTTCTCAGGTCTCGTAGAGACGACTGTGACGAAAAAACTAGGATTGTCGTAAATTTTGGACGGAAGTGTTCTTCAGTTTCTTCACAGAAAGTGTGTGTGTGTTAGTGTTCGTAGAGACTACCTTAGTCTCTGTACTAGACGTCAAGGACAATAAAGATAATTACCCCTATACCAAGGTAAAATTCGGTTTAACTATAAGACTACCATCTTAACGTCGTTTGTGAGTCTTCCGGAACGTTTGTTTTCTCATTTGTGTACCTCTTGGTTAGGGAGACGGTCTGAGTCGCTTGTGGTAAAAATATAGGATTAACGGTCCTTACCCCTGTCGACGTAGAAACAAATTTTGTGTGTGAGTGTGTGTTAATTCGGTTCTTGTTTACAGTTGTGACCGTGTTAGACGATTTAATGACTATTGACTACCCGTAATGAGTACGACACTCGTAACAGAGGTTATCTTTTACCTTTCTAAGGATAAAACTTTTCTAGAATCTCCAAAGATGACCAAATTCTTTCGACGCAAAACAAAGTTGGTGTGTTGACGTTGGACGGTCCAATATATTCATTGGAAGATGGGTACACAAGTTCCTCAAACACTATTCTTATACGACAAGGACATGTAGAAATATAAACATACTTGTTCCGCCTAAACACCAAATCCCTGTGAAACGGACACTACTCCCACAGATCGCCGGTGACTGATTTTTACGGTCCCTACCGGAGCATTAAGTCACTCGGTCCCAACGGGGAACGTACCCGTTGACGTCTGTGACCTGGGATACGGTAGTCAGAACAAAAGTTATTTAATAATAATATCTGATATTGAATTTGAGGAAAAAGTCAAGGGAATACTTCATACTCGAAACAAGATTTATTCAATACTTTATTAGAACTTGCACTTACACTTCAGGGGAAAACTGGAAGTGTAGAGGTTGGACTGTTTGTAGGAGGAGGAAGACAGAGTCGTGGTGGAGGGCCCCAGTTGACTTTCTTTTTATGTGTTATATTTCCATCTCTCAATTCAAAATAAGTATCGGGTCCTCTGTTGGAGAACCTATCTCCATTTCCTCCTCGGTTCTATATATACTAATAAAAAACGACCCTTTTTTGTACATCAGTTTGTAGTTTTCCACTGACGATTAGTGTTTCTTGACTGGAGAGTTCAATTACTAAAGTCACGAAAAGTTACATGTCCTGCTACGTTCCTAGACCCCAGAGAATCTGTAAGAGGAATCTGCACGTGGAGTTGAGAGATCCCCGGTCACATAGGGTTCCTGTCTTGTGAAGGACAAAAAGAGGTGGGACTTAAAAGAAGACCTCTTCTTTGACGTCGCCGATTACCGACATAGGAACATCTTGACTTTTCCGTCCGTTGTAAAAAAACAAATGTGTCCATAAAGGGAGGACATAAACGGGGTCAAATAAGTCGAACGGAATTTTCCATCTCCGTAGTAATAATAATAAGGTATTATCAAATACGTAAGTCCCGTATACCACGTCTCTCTCGGTAAAGATAGAACCCGTATAGTATGAGGACGTCTAGCTTTGTCGATGTGTCAAATACTATTCCAATGAGTCTTGTGTAAATCTCCCTTAAGGGACCGTCAGGTCCCTTAGTCTGAGACGTGAAAGTGTAGGTTCCCGGACCCAAGTTAAGGACCAACTCCTTACTTCTAGGATGTTCGACACTCAGTGTCGGTATTTTTTCTTGTGTAAATCTACTGTACTACTGTAGCACCGGTCTTTCTTGGACCCTAGAGGAGACTAGTGAAATTTCCGGTTCGAGACCCCATCTTTGTGACCCTAGTCCAGGACAGGAAACTCGTTTTCGTGACTACTTAAGTCGACTTACAAAAAGTAACGTTGGGTCATGACCGGAGCTCTACGCAAAACACCGACCAGTCATATTACGAGCCTCTTCCGTTACCGTGGGGTGAGGTTATGAGAACGGACCTTTTAGGGTACCTACCTCCTCGGACCATCCGACGTCAGGTACCCCAGCGCTTCTCAGCCTGTGTTGACTCGCTGAAGTGAAAGTGAAAAGTGAAAGTACATAACCTCTTCCTTTACCGTTGGGTGAGGTCATAAGAACGGTCCTCTTAGGGTCCCTGCCCCCTCGGACCACCCGACGGCAGATACCCCAGCGTGTCTCAGTCTGTGCTGACTCCCCTGAATCGTCGTCATATTACGATCTTGAAGTCTGTTTACGGATATTTATATCGACGGATCTTTACAGATTACAAGGAACTCACGAACGCTTTACCTTTTCTTACTGACAAGGGACACTAGTAGGTAAAGATTTCACGGTCCCCTCAAGGGTCAGGACTTCGGTACCGGCGTCGTCTCGAGGACAGTAAAAGGGCGTCAGGGCCCAGGATTTTAGAGGTCAGTGAACCGTCGGCACCATCTTCTCGAAGGTCCACGAACCAGAAGACACTTACGGTCCCTTTTTTCTAGTCGGTCAGACACGGGGTTCTTGAAGTATCGTGTCACTTCTGTCTGTGTATCATGGGATCTCCTCCTACACACACGGACATTGAGTTGGACCCCACAGTCCCCACCCCTCCACCCCTCCCTGGGTAACCGTTCTCTCGACAGGCCTCCGTCACAAACCGGAGTTGACACTGTCCATTCCTCCACCCGGTACTCCTCGGGACCCTGCTCCATACGTCCCGTTTCCTCGACCCACCCGTCGGCGTCTGCACCGTGTCGGTCGAGCCACACCGACCTCTACTCCGACCTCCCCCGACCACCGTCCTTGGTCTTGTGTCCCTCGACCCTGACGTAGGTGTCTTGAGAACGTTCTAAAATTCATCCCCTTGTTATACGAGTCTAAACGCGAAATCTATTTAGTTAGACGGCCCACCACCTCTTGTCAGACTCCCTCTTTGCGGACTTTTCGGAGCCTCCACTGTCGAATAGAACGAAGGGGGACGGTCGTCGACTGGGGAGGGGTGATGACGTCGGGGACCGTGGGGTGACCGTCCGTCGGGGTGGTTCCTAGAGAGTAATGACATGGTCGAACCATTCCGTGAGAGACGGAGGAAGGTCTCCTCGTCCGCCCCCGTGTCCGAGTGACGAAGTACTCTCGGCCGTGACATAAGTCACGAAGGGTACACCGAGTAGACTACAAGTACCTATAGCCATTCATACGACCCCCGTCCGGGTGGTGTGTGACCCTGTCGAGTCTCGAACAGAGACTATGGGAGGAAAGGGGGGTGGGGGCGTGAAAGGTCCCAAGGGAGACCAAGGAACACGTTTTTTATATACGAGAGGGGTGAGGGAAACTTTCGGGCCGAGAACCCTTTCCGAGACTATCGAAAGTAAGTCACGAGGATGACCTTCCTTTAAGTTGTATCTCATAAGAGCCACGGACATTATTTCCGGTCGAGGTCTCGACGCGTCTCGCGCGACCTTTCTTCGGAGTCCGTTGGTCGTTGCCTCGACGTAGGAGTCACAAAAGTCACGTCGGATGACCCCTTTCTTGTACACAGACTACAGTGTTATCTTTAGGTACCTTTTCCCTGAGTAAAATTTCCTTTAAAGAACATTTCAAAAGAACAGTTGTGGACGTATACTCTTTGTTGTCCTAGCTACATAAGACGGACTTGTGGGGCTTTTGTCTGGGAGTAGGTGCTCACACGAGTGTCATCCCGGCGGACCGGAACGGTACACCATTCAAACGGGTCCAGTAGCAATCAATGTCCGGTTCGTCCGTCTCGACATGCGGTCTCCAGTCGTTCGAAAAAGACTTTTCCGGTCTTTTTTAAGACATGTAAAGAACCCGGCGTGGGGAAGAAAACGTTCGTCGAGATAACAACGGGCTATGTCTTTGTTTACCCACACTGGTCTCAGACGTGCACCCGACATATCCACCGACGGGGACGAGGGTTAGTACACTATCCGTCTCGGGATACGTTCTTCCGGATGAGGTACTTGGCTCAGTGCATTTTCTGTAAGGGGACACAAGTCCTAATACAGGTGTTTCCGGACTATCTAACATTGTACAATTAGGTAATAGGAAACAGGTGTCCAATCGTGTCGAAGTAAATCGGAACTTGATGTCGGATCCCTAGTGTCCTACCGTAAAGGTACGTATCTTGCGTACCTTATGGGAGATGAGAAAAAAGGTGAATACAAAGGGAAAAGAAGAAGAGTTACCCTGTGACAAGGACCCTCACACATCACAACTCCCTTCTCTTTACTCTCTTGCCCCTCTATGCAGGGTGGTTGGAGGGTCTTTACGACACAGTCTTGGCGTATTCCGCAGTAGGTACCGCGACCCGCGACCAGTGGACGGGTCGGGAGGCCGAGGTTGTGCACAATGACCAAATGAACCATGACGTGCATACTGCTGTCAGCGGTTTTCTTTTTGGTCCGTTGACCAGGTGTTGAATGTTTACTCCTTTGTCTAATACAAACAACAGACTTACTGAACCACAAACCGATGTCTCCGAAGGTCCGTCCTCTTTCACCGACTGTCGTAGGACCTCACACCCTCTACGACAGACTACCGTCCTTTCTCGAGTCCTACCCCAGTCTTCCACTGTACGAAATCCAGTGTGGAGACACTCGAGTCCTCTCTTTGGATGGCAGAGATTGGGTGACCATAGCAGTGTACATTTAACCTTTTATGTTATGGATGGGGGAGTTTCCTCCTCAGACACTTCTAATTTACATTTTGACATCTTCGTAAAACATTCGATATTTTGACACATTGAGGTCTGTCGTCACAAATGGCACCGGTCTCTATCTCCCTTTCAATTCAGAGTTGTGTAGACACTTCCACCAGTCCACAGGGACCTCCGCAGGGAGAAGGGGACAGGAGAGAGCTGGTGAGAGTCCCGGACCGTAGTCACCCGTTCTGAGGGGTCGTAGGGGTGACCTCGGGTCTGGTCCTAGTCGGGGGAAGTAACAGGAGGGTGGTTCGTTTGGAGTAGAGGAGTTACGTGTCGACTTCGACTGGCTTCCTTCACTCCTTAGCACCTTTGTCGTGTCACGATTCGTAGTTTTTGGGCTTAAGATCCAGACCGACACAGTGATTGACCGGTAGACTTAAGTCCAAACTAATTAGATAACCGTTGGAATCTGAACCTCGGATGTGTACCTTTCTGTCGACACCAAAAATTTTGAAAAAGGTCGCAATTTTGAGACGGAAGTTTCGTTTTCCTACGAGATACCAGAAGTAGGGAGGGGAGTACGGGGAAGAACTGGGTTTACCGTAGGGGATCCGTGGGTGTATCTTTCCGTTCCTAACGACTTCGTATCAACTTTTGTGACTCGATTCACTGGGGACTCCCAGGTAAGTAGAAAATTTAAGAGATTGAGTCAGAGATGAAGATTCTATTTTCTCAAGTACGATTACACTCCCCGTTATGTTATGTGATATCATGAGGATGATCTTAGTGAACGTAAATCCTTAAGAGTATCGACACATTAATATACTTAATTGTATATTTCTATCTTAAAGTCCCTGGTACATATACTTTCTCCGTCAAACCTCTGGGGGGACCTGGGGGATTCTAGAATACTGAACCCAACAGGTAAGTCGAAAGTACATCCTGATTGAATCCACTAATTACAGTAAAAAGCCCGACCATTCACTTGAGAACCGAAGGGTTGTCTAGGAACCAATTAGTACTCCGGGTTCCTCCTGTTTCTTTCCGTTAGTTAATAAAGTACCCCCCTTATTCTCAGTCTTAGTCCAAGTCGAGACTCCCTGTCTTTAGGGGGTTTACTGTTCTGGATTATTTCTATATGTAAAGAAAGATAATATATTGTCTGTAGTTTGTCGTTAGATTCCGATCTTCTCACCGAAGTAAGTCTTTTCAGAAACTTCTAGGCCCGAGGAAGGTCGAGTAGTGAGATTATAAGGTTCCTTCATCAAGAACAGGAGTCCAAGGTTTTACCTGTGTTCTCGAGGTCGGTAGTCAAGATTCCAGGTAAATTGTTCTACTCCCTTCTAGTGATTAATCTCTTTACGTTTAGTTTTGATGTCACTCCATAGTGGCGTGTGGTCAGTGTTACCGGTAGTAGTTTTTTAGATATTTGTTATTTATGACCCTTCTACATCTCTTTTCCCTTGGGAGGATGTAAGGGTAGGACAACCACCCTTACATTTGACTATGTCGGTAAGAGCTCTTGTCATACCTCTTAGGAAATTTTTGATCCTTATTTAGGTGTTATACTGGATCGTCAAGATGATGACCTATGTATGGGACTCTTTCGGTGTTAAGGTTTTCTGTGTACGTAAGGCTACGAGTGACGCTGTGATAAATGTTATCGGTCCTGTACCTTCGTTGGTTCTATAGGTAGATGTCTACTTACCTATTTATTCTACACCATATATGTACGTTACCTTACAATGAGTCGGTATTTTTGCTTGTGTAGACTCAGTCAAGATCACTCCACCTACTTGGATCTCGGACAATACGTCTCACTTCATTCAGTCTTTCTCTTTTTATGTAGTACATAATTACGTATATATACCTTAGATCTTTTTACCATAACTACTTGGATAAACGTTCCTTTCTTACCTCTGTGTCTACATCTCTTGTCTGAAGACCGGTGTCAACCCCTTCCTCTCTCTTCCTACTTCCCTCTTTCATCGTAACTGTATATATGTGATAGCACACACTTTATCTATCGACCACTCTTCGACGATGTATTGTGTCCCTCGGGTCGGGCCGCGAGACACTACTGGATCTCCCCACCCCACCCCCCTCCCCTCCCTCCGAGTTCTCCCCTCCCTATACATATATTAATGTCGACTAAGTGCGACAACACACCGTCTTTGGTTGTATTGTGACATTTCGTTAAAAGGACGTTAATTTTTAATTTATTTTTTACTCTACTCCCTTCTCTATTTCCACCCAGAAAGAGGTAAATTTCTGTAAAAGACTTCAGAGTGTACTGTGAAGGTGAGTGTAGGGTAATCGATTGGACTATAAAAGTCAGTTGGATTTATTTTCCCTCCGACCCCGAAGGGACTCCCGAACCACCATTCCTTGGGTGGACGATTATGCTGTGTCCAAAATAGGCACTAGGCCCTCCTAAGGTGTACGGTGCCTCGTTGGTTCGAGCACGTGGTGTCGATACCTCGGACACGAGGACTCGGGTCCTTGGCGTCGACGACTCGGGTGCACGGTGCTGGTGACTCCGGGCACACGGATCCCAGTCACGGGATTTTGCTCTCTTCGGGGACGTTGCTCTTCGGGTGCGTGGCGTTGATCTCTCTCCGGGGGTGAACAACGTCGATCTCTTTTTTGATACGTCGTTCTGGGTCGTGTCGGTTTTTATTTCTTTCTTTACTTAATGTATATCCGGACCACACGAGGTCAGGTACCCCACTGTTTCTCAGCTGTGCTGAATCGTCGACTTGTTGTTGTTGTTATATAAAAAATTCTCATGTCCCCGTCACCTAAACTGGGAGTCCTGTTACACGTCCGTCCGCACTCTCTCCAATCCAGAGAACAGGTCCAAGTGTCTCGGGCACCCGTCTCCTCGACTCCAGATTTAGACCCACTCAGACCGAGGTTGGAGGTACCCCAGCGTTTCTTAGCCTGTACTGAATCGTTGACTCGTTATATAAAATTTTTCCCTCCAACCTCCTTTAGTAGAAGGCCCCGCTCCTCTTCCTTCCTACTACTGGATACTGTCGACCACCAAAGGTACAGTCCTCGATCAGTCGGTGGTTCTCCTCAATTACTGGGAGGTCTTAAAGTCAAGACTCTAATATGTGACTGGATCGGAGAACCCTTAGAATGAAACTATAGAAGTCTAAGAGTGTATTGTATTAAAAATTACAGCAATCTTTTCTACGTCTACTCTCAACGTATTCAGTATTACTCAAACTTGAAATTTTTATGTAAACATGAGCTACCATACGATGTTTCAAGGATAAAAGAAAAATTGGAAAATTTTTTCATATCGTATACATGTCTTTTTTACGTGTTTAGTACCTCATGTCGAGGTATTTAATAGTGTTTTATTTCTGTTGATCCATTCTTTTTTTTTTAGGAAAGGAAAAGAGGTAAAAATAAACGTTGAGACAGAAGCGGGGTAGGAGAGAGGAGTAAAGGGTCCGGAGGGTCATGGGACCCGTACCCCCGTCCATTAGAAAACTCCAACAACATGAAGGGTCCACCGTGTTCACCATTTCTTGGGTGGGTCGGTTCGTCCTCTGATTCTCTACACCCAAGTTAGGGACCCAACCCTTCTAGGGAACCTTTTCCTTTACCGTCGGGTGAGGTCATAAAAACGGACCTCTTAGGGCATCTCTCTCCTCAGACCACACCCGATGTCAGGTATCGTAGTATTTGTCGGTCTGTGTGACTTAGCCGAATCGTGTGTGCACTGTCGCACTGGAAACCTCGGTCAATGGGTCCAATCCTAGAGTCGCGAAGACGGGTGTCCGAGACACTTGGACCTGTTCTCTGGATTGGAGAGAGTACGGACGGTACGTGACAGGACTCCCAGTTTAGGTGACCAGGAGTAGGAGGGGTGTCCTGGACACGGACAACCGTGAGGTGTATGTCGTAGGGGACACTGTTCGGTCACGTGAAAGTAAAAACACGAAAACCGACCTGGAAAATTTTTGGGACACTCTGTTGGGAGTAGTAAAGACAAAGTCTCTAACTGTGGTGTCACGGGTGACTCCGTTGCAATGAACGTGTCCCAGTGTGTCGGTCAGTCGTCGTGTCGCTTCCCACCTGGGACCCGAGACCCCGACCCGGTCGGTACTGGACCTCGACGTCGGAAGGACTGGGTCCCCACGTCTCTGACCCCGCCCTCAAGCCTGGCCGGGTGTCGGGGCACCGGTAGGTCCACGAAACCACCGGGTCCCCACGGACTAAGAAATTCTCTGGGTGGCAGTCGGAGTGGTCCAAAGGCTTTGTCTGTGTGTCTATGGTTGGAATATTGTTACCGATTATTTTTGTCAGGGGAGTCGTCCTAACGTAAGGTCACCACGGATTATTATCGACGTCTGTACTCACTCCTTAAGTAACCGACACATCTCACACACCCTGGACGGTCCTAGTCTACCTTGCGCCTCGTCAGTCCCGGTTCCGTCCCACACGTCGGTCGCGACCCCGCCCCGACCTTTGGGCCGTGGACCGGCCTACTCCTCCCGTCACCTGATTTCCGCCCGGGGTAGGACCGGCTCAGTCGTTTCGACCCGTCGAGTCCGGTAATAGTCTGTTTGTGGTTACCTGTAAGGGGCCCCTATGGACCCGTCCACAAGTCTTTGAGTTCCCTCAAAGTCTTCTTTTGAGTGAGAAAGGTTCGACGAGTCTGTAAATAAATCTTCAGCCCAGTCAGAAGCATAATATCTGTACTCTGACTGTTCGTTCATTGGGTCCCCGTCACCGGAACGCGAGAGGTCTCCCTAACGTCTCCTGACCCTACTCTCGGAAGGAACTCCTCGTCGACCCGGTTCGGGACACGAAGGAGGCACCTTAGTTAGGAAAGCGGTAGACGGGAGGAGTGGACCTAGACAAGACAGGGTCGTAAAAGAGAAGAGGCACTTCGAGACCCTTCGTTCCGGTAGCTCACGAGTCTCACCTCCACCGACAGGTGTCACGAGAGACCACAATTAAGCAAAGTAGACGTGTCAGAATGTTCCATCCTTGATGTTAGTACAGGTATATGTTTTCCTGTGACTCGGTGTTTTCCACTTCGTTGAACAGGTTCCACTGTGTCACTCAATTCTCCACTCGCACCCTGGACTGGGGTCCGGTAGACCAAGATCTCGGGTGGGAAGATGAAGTCGACGTCAGATTGATTGTGCCGTCCCAAGTCCGAGGGATCTGAGGACGTGATAGAAGGTTCGGTTGGGGTCCCGGGTCCCGTCCCGACAGTTAATTTCTAGACCATACACCGAGTGATGGAGGGGAGGTTGAACAGAGGAGGTGGAACGACCTTCTACGCTTATGGGTAAGTCTTCCGTATCGGAGACCGGGCGGAGTGTCGGGAGGGAGAGACCCGAGTGTGTGAAGAGGGACGAGACAGATCGTCAGGGGTCACGGTACGTTCCGTATTCTCTCCCGACCGACTCTCGAACCCGGGGCCTCAGTAGGACGACCCCAAGATGACGGTTGGGTCGGTCAATAGTCAAACCAGGGGAGTCATTCAAAGAACTGGAGAGACTCGGACAACGAAATAAATACTTTATTATTTCTTTTATGGAAGGTCTTAATACCGCTCCTCACTCTCATCCGTATGGTTAAGGAATTTTCCTTCGACCGGTGTTTCCTTCATAAATCCTTTAGAATCGTGAATGACACTGGTGTAGAACAGTGTGTCTAAGACTTTGGTATTTTAGTCTTTAAGGTGAAAGATTGGTGTTGAAAGACGAAGAATGAGAATTTCTAGAGGACGGGAGGTCAGGTTTGCCGGCCGGTCTCAGGGGTAAGGGTCAACATAGTCGGTGGAAGACTGAAAAAAGGATGAATCAAATCTATGGTACTAGTTAGTGAAATGCCGATAGAATAATAATGGGTGTTAAAGGAGTATGAACTAGAAACAGACAATCATAATCCAAGCCACTGTATATTGTCTTTTGAGTTTTATCGTTAAGAATTCTAGCAATCTCAAATAAAGAGAGAGTGTATTTCCCTTAGGGTTGGGCCTCCACCCTACCACCGAGATTGACCTAGTTCCTGGGTACGAGAAGAGAACGAGAAGTGTGTAACAGAGTATCAGGTTCTACCGACAGACTCACGGTCGGTATCACAGTCGTAAGGTCTATCGTTTTGTCTCCTTCCTTCCCCTCTCCTTTTGTTTCTCGGAGTCGTTAGAGAGGAGGACGAGACCTTGGAGGGGTAGGTTGCGGAAGGAGAAGAGAGAGTAGCAGGACGTCGGTCAGTGTCTCCATGTGGATCGACGACGAATTAAGGACAAGGTTTATTTTCCTTCTTCCCCCTCCTACCAGAATAGTGACATGTACGAACCGGTTACGTGTCGGTCACTACTGAAACGGTAGGTGAAGACGAAGGTCCGACAGGGGTGTCGACCTCTTTTGTTGTCAGTACGACTGTCTCCGGGGGTGAGGACCTGTTCCGGCACAGGGAGAGAGAACGTGTGAAAGGGTTTTGTGAGAAGGGTGAGGACAAGGACCGTCTTCCAGGCCGGAGAGGAGGGTGAGGAGTCGGTAGGGAGAACAGGGAGACTTCGACGAGGTCGACGTGGTCGCCCACGGGTCCGGTCTCGTTGCGAGGGGGCTGGGCGAGGATCTTAGAGTGTCATCGTGAGTCGGGTCTCGAATCATGTCTGGTCACCTTTGTTTCTTCCCTCGTTTACGCGAGTGTCGACTACCGAGCTCGGGAATCGACGAGGGTGCTACGAGGTCCTAGAGGTCCCGAGGTACGTCTCCTCCGGACTTCGTCCGACTGACCCTGGTAGAGTCCCTGCCCAAAGGGGGTCGTGGGGGAGTCAAGGAGGAGAGTCGACGACTACTCGGAGCCTTGTCGCCCTCAGGGGGGACGTCCTTCGAGTCTTAGACCAAGCCGTCGGGGGCCCCGAGTCAGGGGTGATCGTCCACCGTGACCCCTAAGCTGAGAATCGTCTCTCTTTCGTGGAGCTCTCTCTTTCGGTCATAAGGGGTTACCTTTTGCCGAGGGAACGTAAGAACTGACGACCACTCCCTGGTAGACCCACCCCTGCAGCGACCCAAGACCTGGTTCCCTCTAGCAGTGGGATGAGAAGCCATTTACCTCCCCTCGTGACTGGAAACTTCGAGAGGTCGGTAAGACGAGTCTCGGAGCCTAGGACTCCGCGACTCACGGGTCCGGACCCCATTCCGAGACTCCCAAGTAGGACAAGGGTCCCGGGACGTAGTGGATGGGTTGAGACGAGGCAAACCCCGAGCACTCGCGAAGCCAGTCCTTTTGCGAATCGTCGATTCCCAAGGATGAGTCACACTCTTCAGACTGAATCTCCAACGATATTTTTCCTTGTTTTTATTGTCTACACGGAGAACCAGACAGAAATACAAGGAACAAAGTAAATAGTGTGTGTAGAACGTTATCGATGAGTAAAAGTGTAAGCGGAGGCAGTGAAGGAGGGAGGTCGTACTTGATGAATTTTATTGTTGACGGTGACTCCCAGTCGGCGTGGGCCTCTTCGGAGCCCACTGGAAACGGGGGTTCCAGAAGTGACGGAGAGACCGGACAGTCGTCGGTCTCCGTCGCGACTCATTCCTCCGGACCCCTGAGGGGAGGGTGACGTCTCCGACCCTACTGTAGCCTTTGAAAGGACTCCTGTTCCAATCGATCCTTGTGTCTCTCTCGTCTTGTGTCTGGTAGACCGGTCTCTATCCTGGACAAGGACAGGTTATGTACGACAGTCGTACGACACACCGGTACCCGTTTAACGAAGGGGAGAGACCCAGAGTCTGAGAGAGAGACATTTTATTCAGAAAACACGGTCCAGGTAGGGACCTCGGAGAGGTTGTGAGTCAGCAACAAGTCAACAATTCAGCACAGACTGAGACTGAGAGACACTGGGGTACCTGACGTCGTGCGGTCCGAGGGGATAGGAAGTGCGAGCACCTCGAACGAGTTTGAGTACAGGCAACTCAGCCACTACGGTAGGTTGGTAGAGTAGAAAACGACGGAGAAAGAGGACGACGGGAGTTAGAAAGGGTCGTAGTCCCAGAAAAGGTCACTCAGCCGAAAAGTATAGTCCACCGGTTTCATAACCTCGAAGTAGAAGTCGTAGTCAGGAAAAGTTACTTATAAGTCCCAACCAAAGGAAATCCTATCTGACCAAACTAGAACGTCAGGGGTGAGGATTTAGAGAAGAAGTAGGGAATGGCTGATCCGAACGGTTACGGAATCGGTAGACGGACGAGTGTAGTACGGACGAGATCGCATCATCTGAGACCTGACAAGAAGATCTGGGAGGACTGTCGGGGATGTCAGACAAGAGGAATGCCGTGGTCTGAAAAGAGTGACGACTAGAGTGCACGACAAATTTTAGGCAGTGAGAGGTAACGCAAGTTGAGAAGTCGGTCCGCACACTATTGACAGTGACAGAATGAGACAGAGAGAAGGATAGCGAAAGTTGAAGTAAGTGTTTTTCGACAACTCGTGGACGATGTATGGTTCGTGACAAGACCCTCGAGCCCTGTGTCCGGTGCGATTCAGTGAGTCAGCACAGGTTGAGAAACACTGGGAAACGTGACATCGGGTGGTCCGAGGAGCCAGGTACCCTGAAAAGTCCGTTCTTATGACCTCACCCAACGGTATCAGTATTTGGACATTACGAACTAATTCAACAGTGGAGGTGAGTGAAGTGAGAAGTACGGGTTGACGTCCGACTCGAGTAACGAAGGAAGAGACACAGTTTGACGGTGTGGACCGGTCTGACACACTCGACTCTCGTCCTTGAAACACACACCACACTCCATCTCCAGTTCCAGGCTCCTGGAAGTCAATAAGGTTATGGTAAATAACTTTTCTGTAAAAAACGGGTGACTTTACGTAATCACGAAAAAGTCTTATCGTTCAATATGAAAATTATATATATACCTAAATGAGAGTCCAAACTATAAGATAAAGTAACGAGATAAATTAATGGGTATACGCTTTATATATAACAAAGTAGATAACATTGAAATATCATACAGAACTTTAGGTTGACATTTTCAGGAGGTTGAAGTTAGAAACTCTAACAAAACGAATAAGATCCGAGGAAACGTTAAAGTTTATAATTATGTAAATATCTTAGTCGAAACTATTTATTTTCAACTATAAAGATGTTTTTCAGACTACCTTAATATTAACCCTACGGTAAATGACTACCGGTTGTCCGTGTGTTTTCCTTACAAGTTATAGTGATTAATAATCTCTTTAAGATTAGTTTTGGTGTTACTCCGTAGTCGAGTGTGGTCGTTTTTACCGGTAGTATTTTTACAGATATTTATTATTTACGACCTTTCCCATACTATCATTACATTTAACCATGTCGGTGATACCTCTTGTCATACCTCACAGGAAATTTTTAATTTTCATCTCAATGGTATACTAGATCATTAAGATGTAAACCCGTATATAAGTCTTTTTCGTTTCCGAGATTAAGCTTTTCTTTGTACGTAGGGTTATAAGTGTCGTCGTGATAAACGTTATCTATTCTGTACCTTCGTCGGTTTTACAGGTAGTTGTCTATTTACGTATTTTTTTCTACACCAAATGTATATGTTCCCCGATAAAACGAGTCGGTATCTTTTCTTACTCTATGACGGTAGACTTCGTTATATCTACCTGGATCCATAATTGTAGTATTCCCTTCAGTCAGTATTTCTTTTTCTGTTTATATACTATAACGAATATACACCTTAGATTTTCTATTATGTTTACTTGAATAAATGTTTTCTCTTTGTCTAAGTGTCTGTGTCTTTTGTTTGAATACCAATGACTCCCCTTTCCTCGTCCCGTCCTATTTAATCCTTATACCCAATTGTCCATGTGTAATGATATATATTTGATGTACTTGTCGTTCCTAAATGACATATCGTGTCCCTTGATATAATTTATAGAACATTATTGGATATTACCTTATATTAGACTTCTTCTAATGTGTATATATGTATATATATGTGTGTATGGGTATATACTTAGTGAAATTACGTGTGAACTTTTATTGTGATATAACGTTGAGTTGATTTGCAATTAAATTAAATTTAATTTTTCTTTTTGTTAACCCTACAGTAGAATTGTTATACTGTAGACTTTATATAACAGAAGGTCTGATACTTGTGTCTTATGTAGAAGTAAACAAGTATAAAATAACTCAAAAAGAGTTATAAAACATCAAAAGTCGTATCTCCTGAGGTAGAAAACCATTTAAAGAAGGATCCATAAAATACAAAAAATACAATAACATTCCGTAAATTTTTCATTTGATAAAATCTTGTTAAAACTATATCATGTCTTAAGGATATATAGGGTGTTTAAGTCAAAAGGGAAACAGTTGTTGAATGTCATCATACCACGTAGACATCGTTAGTTACTTGGGTACAACTATGCGATAATAATTCATCTTGGATCTCAAATAAGTCTAAAGGAATAAGAAAGAAAAATCTAAAATAATTCTAAATTACGGAAATTAAACGTTACAAAATGGAAGTATTTTAAACCAAAGATTCTTATAGATTAAACAATCTGTCACTATGTCTAAAAGAAACGAAAATAATCAAAAAGGGAGATTAAAAAAATTTGTTTATAAATAACACAGTAATCTATTAACATAAAGAAAATTTCGTCTTCATCTATAAAAAGACCTTAAGAGAACGAAAAAGCTACTAGGTTGACTACAACTGTTAAACTAGAGACCAAGGAGACGGAAAAGATTTAGGTCGAAGTTGTAGACTTTCAAGTACCTAGTGCATGACACCTTCGGACCGAACCTCTTAAAACTCGCAATGAAACGATCGTACATTCTACTCACGTTAACATACAGTCAAACTTGTAAGAAACCGTAACGGGAAGAAACCCTGACCTTACTTCTGACTAGAAAAGGTCAGGACACCGGTGACGACTCAAAAGGTTTAAACGACCGTATGATTCACATCGTGAAAGTATCGTAGTAGAAAATCCTAAACTTATCGAGTTGACCTTAAGGTAGTGGAGGTGATCAAAATAAGCATCACTACGAAAGATTCCGGGTGAACTGAAGTGTAAGGTCCTACAGACTGAGATCCACTCACTAGTGTGGTAGCACTAATAGACCCAGCACTTCTAGAAAAAACATATCAAGAAGGCACATTAGAACGGTGGAGAAGAATCATGGAAGACGAAGACAATCCAGGTATGGTAAAGACAGGAAATAACACGGGTAGAAACGTACTTTACAAGGGAGCCATAGAGATTAAAAGATACTTCTGGCTGTTCTAGAAGATCTTGATTGTGGGTTTCTTCTACAGGAAAAGTTGTATCCCCTGACCGTACGTTTTCATCCTTCAGTTCTCTATGGACCTCATTGTCCGTTTAAACCGGAACCTCATGTTTTACTTCGTCCTGTTTCCGATTATTATCTCGAAACGGTTCTCTTGCGTGACCAGTATCGTTTGTGGGAGAAGGTTGTTGTGTTCTTTGCTGAGATGTGTACCTGTAGTGGTCGACTAGTTTTGGTTTTAGTCAAGAAACGTCGGTTTCTACCTCTTCAAGATGTGTCAGTCGTTTTTGTTCTGACCCTTGACTGAGACCGAGTCTAGTACTTGAAGAATAACAGTTTAAGTATAAATTTAACTTCTTTCATCCCTTTAGGTGATCTGGTAAGTCCATACTGGATTTAGTTTAGGGAATGCTGATATGTCAAGTCAAGTCAAGTCAACGAGTCAGCACAGACTGAGAAACGTTAGGGTACTTAACGTCGTATGGTCCGGAGGGACAGGTAGTGGTTGAGGGCCTCAAGTGAGTCTGAATGCAGGTAACTCAGTCACTACGGTAGGTCGGTAGACTAGGAGACAACAGGGGAAGGGGAGGGCGGGGGTTAGGGAGGGTCGTAGTCTCAGAAAAGGTTACTCAGTTGAGAAGCGTACTCCACCGGTTTTATGACCTCAAAGTCGAAATCGTAGTAAGGAAGGTTTCTTTAGGGTCACCTTCACTGTTTATCTAAGTTCCCTAATCTAGACTATCTCACGGACTTTTTGATACCTGTCTCCAAGCACTGTAACAGAGTGATATCCAAATTAAATGTAAACGGATGACTGATTTAACCCTTTTCTTATACAGTTCCGACATATAACAGTGGGACGAATAAATTGAATATACGTCTCATGTAGTACTCTTTACGACCTGACCTACCTCATGTTCGACCTTAGTTCTAACGGCCCTCTTTATAGTGATTGGAATCTATACGTCTACTGTGGTGGGAGTACCGTCTTTCACTTCTCCTTGACTTCTCGGAGAACTACTTTCACTTTCTCTCACTGTTTCGCCCGAATTTTGATTTGTAAGTTTTTTAATTCTAGCACCCTAAACCAAGGTAGTCAAGTCAAGTCAACGAGTCAACACAGACTGTGAACCGCTGAGGTTCCTGACGTAGTACCGTCCACAGGGACAGGTAGCCGATAAGGGCCTCAGGTGGGTTTGAGTACAAGTAGCTCAGCCACTGCGGTAGGTTAGTAGAGTAGGAGACAGCAGGGGAAGAGGAGGACGGAAGTTAGAAAGGGTCGTAGTGTATCGATTTCATAGCCCCGAAGTCGTAGTCAGTAAGGTCACTCATAAGTCCCAACTAAAGGATATCCTAACTGACGAAACTAAAAGAGTGTCAGGTTCCCTGAGAGTTTTCAGAAGAAGTCGTGGTGTCAAGTTTTCGTAGTTAAGAAGACATGAGTTGGAAGAAATACCAGGTTGAGAGTGTAGGTATGTACTGATGACCTTTTTGGTATTGAAACTGACATGTCTTGAAATAGTCGTTTCACTAGAGAAACGAAAAATTATGTGACAGATTTACCGTTCGGTGAGTCATAAGAGCGGACCCTTTAGGGTACCTGTCTCCTCCGACCGTCCGATATCGGGTACCCCAACACCTCAGTCTGTACTGTCGTTGATTTATTTCCAGAGAGTATCGAAAGGAAGGTTCCTCGTTCTCAGAATTAAAGTATCGACGTCAGAGATAGATGTCACTAAAACCTCGGGTTCTTTTATTTTAGACGGTGAGAAAGGTGAAAAAGGGGAAGATAAACGGTACTTACTACCCTCTTCTACAGTACTAGAATTCAAAAAACTTACAGTTCAAAATTCGGTCGAAAAAGTGAGAGGAGAAAGTGGGAGAAGTTCTCCGAAAAATCAAGGAGAAACACAGACAGTAATCTCACCACAGTAGACGTAAGGACTCCAACAACTATAAAGAGACTCGTTATAACTAAGATCAAACACAAAGTAGATCGGGCTGTAAAACGTACTAGATAAGACGTATATTCAATTTATTCGTCCCACTGTTATATGTCGGAACTGTATGAGGAAAGGGTTAAAACTTGGTCAAACAACAAGGTACAGACAAAGATTGACAACGAAGAACTGAACGTATATCCAAAGAGTCCTCTATCTGTCCATTTCACCAGACCATAAGGGCAGAGAAATTCTTAAAAGGTCAAAAGAGAAATTCTTAACTAGGTGTACCAGTTTCCAAAATCACATCAGTTACTTCGTCATCATCTACAAAAAGACCTTAAGGGAACGAAAGAGGTACTAGGTTGTTTACAACCGTTAAACCAGAGACCAAGGAGATGGAAAAATTTTAAGTCGAACATGTAGACGTTTAAGAGCTAAGTGTATGATGATTTTGGATCGAACTTCCTAAAACACGTAATGGAACTATCGTACACTTTATTCGTGTTAAAATACCATCAAACTTATAAGAATCCTGAAGGGAGTACCGAGTCAACAATTTCTTAGGCGGACGTTACGTCCTTTGGGACCAAGCTAAGGACCCAGTCCGTCTAGACGACCTCTTCCCTATCCGATGAGTGAGGTCATGAGAACTCGAAGGGAACACCGAGTCGACCATTTCTTAGGCGGACGTTACACCCTCTGAAACCAAGTTAGGGACCCAACCCTTCTAGGGGACCTCTTTATTTTCCGATGGGTGAAGTGATAAGACCGGACCTCTTAAGGTACCTGACATGTCAGGTACCCCTAACGTTTCTCAGTCTGTACTGACTCACTGAAAGTGAAACTTGTAAGAAACGTGAGTAAAGTGTCCGATCGTTTTATTACGAGTTTTAGGAAGTTCGATCTAAAATCAACATACACTTGGCTCTTGAACGTCTACATGTTCGACCTAAAATTTTTCCGTCTCCTTGGTCTCAAGTTTAACGGTTGTGAGTGACCTAGTATCTCTCTTGTTTTCTTAAGGTCCTTTTGGAGATGAAAACGAAGTGACTTATGTGATTGCGGAAACTGACACACCTAGTGTTGTGTGACACCTTTTAAGAATTTCTCTGTCCTTATGGTCTGGTGGAATGGACGGAGGACTCTTTGAACATACATCCAGTTCTTCGTTACCAATCTTGGTCTGTACCTTGTTACCTGACCAAGTTTTAACCCTTTATTCATACACTTCCGATATATAACGGTGGAACGAATAAATTGAATATACGTCTCATGTAGTACACTTTACGGTCCGACCTACTTTGTGTTCAACTTGAGGTCTAACGGCCCTTTTTATAGTTGTTGCAGTCTGTACGTCTACTATGGTGAGATTATCGTCTTTCGTTTCTTGAATTCTCGGAGAACTACGTCCACTTTCTCCTTTCACTTTTTCAACCGAATTTTTTTGAGTTGTAAGTTTTTTGATTCTTTTATCGTAGAGTAGGGTAGTGAAGTACCGTTTGTCTTCCCCTTTTTCACCTTTGCCACCGTCTAGAAACAGATGAAACCGAGGTTTTAGTGACACCTGAACTGACGTCGGTACTTCAATTTTCTACGAACGAGGAACCTTCTTTTCGATACTGTTTGAATTCTCATGATTTTTCGTCTCTATAGTGAAACGGTTGTTTGAAAGTAGATCAGTTTCGATGCCAAAAAGGTTATCAGTACATACCTACACTCTCAACCTGATATTTTTTCGATTCACGGTTACTTAATACGAGAACTTGACACCACGACCTCTTCTAAGAACTCTCAGGGAACCTCGTTTCTTTAGTTGAGACTTATAAGTCCGGACTACGACTTCGAGGTCATGAAACCGGTGAACTACACTTCTCGGCTGAGTGAACTTTTCTGAAACTACATTCCTTTCTGACTCCCGTCTTCTCTCACTGTCTCCTACTCTGCCAACCTACCGTAGTGGTTGAGTTACCTGTACTCAAACCTTTGAGGTCCTCTATCACTTCCTGTCCCTTCGGACCGCACGACGTCAGGTACCCCAACGTCTCAGCCTGTACTGAATCGTCGACTTGTTCAAACTCCTGATTCGTTCTTCTACGTCTACTTCTCTGCGTCGGTCTCTAAACTCATTCTTTTACCTTACTCCTTCGAACTTAAGTTTAGAGTAAAAGGCGTTGATCATTGACACACTGAGACCCACTCATTAAAGTGTAGTGGAGTAGACACAGAGTGGGACCGTCCCAGTGGCACGAACTGATGCACTCTATTGGTCACGGACCGTGTCTCATTCCCGAGGTATTTACAATCGACAATATAATAATCTGTCAGTCACTTCCGATTAAGGACAAAAGACCGGACGTCTCATCCTCGTCTAGACGAGTGTCTGATGTCGTAAACACAGGTGGGAGTCTCCTCCGTTCTTTAAGTCGGAGTTCATATACCTCTCAAGAGGGGTGGGGTATGACTCCTCCTCGACTCCAGACTCTCTAGGGTCCATATCTAGTGGCAAAGGGCACCTGTAAGACCTCACACCAAGAAAAACCTAGGCTCATCCTTCACAAGGACCGTGTGGAGACCGATTGGGACCGTCAGGGTGAGTTGGGGAACCCGTCTCAGGGAGAGTTGACCCAGTGGTGATCCTTAAGTGACAGAGGGAGGGTCCGAACCTTCTGTCAGAGTCAGATTTACCCCTCTTGGGTTGGAGGGGTTTGTGACGTCTTGGACGTCGCCATGAGGGAGTTTCCCACGCACTCCGCGTCAGTCGTCCGGGCCCGCTGAAGGATTGAATCGTCCGTCCGACCCCCGACCTCAGGTGACCTCACCTGCCGATGAGACCCACATTCGTACTCTCCCTCAATCACCCCCACTCCCCCCGCCCCTCACCGTCTCTTCCTTTTCCTCGGTCTCAAAGTTATAAATAAAAGGACGATGGGCATATGAACTTTGGTCGTCCCGGTCTTTAGAGAGCACATCTGTCCTCCGAGACCTTACTTAAGTGGAGAGACACCTGTTCGTTGGCTCCGGGTCGTACGACGGTGAAGAACACCCAAGGAAGAGGATGAGCAAGTGAGAACCGTAAATAGGACGGAGGTCCGTGCACCGAGACGTGGAATCTTGAAGGGGAGGGGAGAGGGACGGGGGTCGAAAATGTTTTACAGGTACGCCCTGGGGGTGAAAGGTCTTCAACTGACTTAACCAGATACCACCCCGGGTCGGTGTCCAAGTCAGTCAAGTCAAGTCAGCGAGTCAGCACAGGCTGAGAAACGCTGGGGTACTTAGTGTCGTGCGGTCCGGAGGGACAGGTAGTGGTTGAGGGCCTCAAGTGAGTCGTGACGTCTACCACTAACGTCGATACTTTAATTTTCTGTGAATGAGGAACCTTCTTTTCAATACTGGTTGGATCTATCGTATAAGTTTTCGTCTCTGTAATGAAACGGCTGATTCCAGACAGATCAGTTCCGAGACCAAAAAGGACACCAGTACATACCTACACTCTCAACCTGACACTTCTTCCGACTCGCGACTTCTTAACTACGAAAACTTGACACCACAACCTCTTCTGAGAACTCTCAGGGAACCTGACGTTCCTCTAGGTTGGTCAAGTAAGACTTCCTCTAGTTGGGCCCCTAAAGAAACCTTCCTTACTACGATTTCGACTTTGAGGTCATGAAACCGGTGGAGTATGTTTCTCCACTGAGTAACCTCTTCTGAAACTACGACCCTCCCAACCCCCGTCCTCCTCTTCCCCTACTGGCTCCTACTCTACCGACCTACCGTAGTGACTGATCTAAACACTTTTGAGGGGTCCACTGACACTACATGTCCGTCCCGACCCTTGGTGCCCCAATTCTCGAACACCTAAAACCTACTTTACCCACTTAAACGTCACAGGAAACTGCGGAAGGACGACAATGGAGGGTTCGGAGTACATTCTGTCAATGACTAGGAGGTCCCCGTCACCCCGGACTACCCTTTCCAGAACTTAACCTTTAGTTACACCTCAGGACAAACTGGAAACCACTTGTTTGTCAGACGTCGAACCAAAGGGAAACTTTCCTTCTTACTCTCTCTCTTTGAAGACGGTATATATAAGGAGTACCCTAATGCTCTATATCGACTCCTTTTTCTAATATATTTTCCGATAAAAAATGATAGGGATTATTTCAGTCATGGGGTCACGTCCGTTACACAAAATTATAGAGATGGAGAGACGGTTCGAGTGTCGTTAAAATGGAGATTAGGATTACCTCTTGTCGTTTAACCCCCGTCCCTCCCCTAACGGATTAGTTATTCTGGGTATTTTACATTCGAACCGTGATCGATGTGTCATTCTTTTCATATTGTTGCAATAATATGCATTTTATATAGGTTAATCTTTTATATGATTTTGACTCACTTTTTATGTTCAAGTACAACCGTGTATTAAATTAGGAAAACGTAACGAAGTGATGATGTCAAAAAAAATGAATCCAAGGTAGACACAAGTAGGATCCTTACTTTTATTACAAACCCGAATTAATCCCCGAACCGTTTACTCTCAGTAGATAAGACTCTGAATCAACAAATCAGCGTGAGAAGAAGCTGGGGTACCTGAGATCGGGCGGACCGAAGAGCCAGGTACCCTAAAGGGTACATTTTTATGACCTCACCCAACGGTAAAGAAAGAGGTCGCCTAGAAACACTGGGTTCCTAACTTGAGTTCAGAGGACGTAACGTCCACCTAAGAAGTAGTGACTCGGTCGACCCTTCGGGGTTCTCTGAATTATTAGTCTATTAAAAATCAGTGAAGGTATTTAATTTTCCCTGACATCATTATGACGAATCATTCACGATCTATGACGAGACTATCAAAGTGTATATAAAATTAAGAGTTTTTACTGTTTGGGGTTTCCTTTCATGAAAATAATAAGAGCATAACGTGTTCTTTTGATCTTATATGTCATGAATTCATTGAAGCGGTTCTAGTGTGATCATTTAGCGTCTCTCCTCCGTCCTGAGGTTAAGTCCGTCAGGTGTGTCGGTGAAGCTGTCCCAGGATGGCCTGACGAGTTCAGGTTCACTTTCCCTTATAGACTAAATCGAGGGGATAACTAAGAAGAGGGAGGTCTTTGGAGTAGGGTTTGATGTTTTGTGTACGGGAAGAGACACGAAGACACTCTCAGTTTCTTCTTATCGTGGTGGGTTGACCCCTTCACTTCAGTTTCAGCGAGACAGTACAGGTTGAGGAACACTCGGGTACCTGATATGTCAGGTATCTTAAGAGGTCCGGTCTTATGACCTCACCCATCGGAAAAGGAAGAGGTCCCCTAGAAGGGTCGGGTCCCTAGTTTGGGTCCAAAGGGCGTAATGTCCACCTAAGAAATGGTCAACGCGGTGGTGCGGGTTTTCATGACCTCACCCATCGAATAGGGAAGAGGTCACCTAGAAAGACTGGGTCCTTAGTTTGGTCCCAGAGGACGTAACGTCCGTCCAAGAAATGGTTGACTCGATATTCCCTTCGGGTCGACCAGTCAATCGATTGTCAGTCTCCATAAAGTTCATAGTTAATTAGTTGTTTATAGATGACTTATGTTCTTCCTTTACCGTTGGGTGAGGTCACAAGAACGGACCCCTTAGGGTCCCTGCCCCCTCAGACCACCCGACGGCCGATACTCCAGCGTGTCTCAGCCTGTACTGACTTCGTCGAATCGTCGTCGTCGTCGTAGTTTTGTAATTCCCATTTTCTCGTTTCCTCCATTCCAGAAACGTATGTTCTCAAAATAGAAGACTACTCTCTCTGTCTGTTCATCTATCACGACCCGGTGTTTTATTAACGATGTCACCTCGCCTCGTGACCCATGATTTTCTCGAGGGACCTCTCTACCTGGGTTTCGAATACTCCCGTCTCTAACAACCCATTCAAAAGGACCTCTTCACCGACGTATAATCCTTGTGTATCTTCAAACAGTCTAACGGTTTGGGTTCGGTTGGTCTTAGAGGACCCGGACAAATATTTCGGGGATTTTGTCACCAAAGATTTTCTTCTCTTAATTGCAGGGGAACCTTGAACAACCCGAAGGGACCACCGAGTCTCCAATTTCGCAGACGGACCTTACGACCTCTGGGCTCAAACTAGGGACCCAACCCTTCTAGGGGACCTCTTCCTTTCCCGTTGGGTGAGGTCATAAGAACGGACTTCTTAGAACAATCTGGAAGGTGATTTAGTCGGATCTCCCCTAAGACTATGTTTGAGTTCAAACTTGTCACCAAGAGTTTGTCCATAGTCTTAAGGGACCTCCCGAGGACTAGGTACAAGTCTCGGAGTCCTGGGTCTACCGATACGAGGTGGGCGTCACTCGGATTTAAATTTTTAGACGTAAAGACTGTTCAAAGGTCTTACGTGTGAACCTCTTGGTAACAAGATCTATTCTTATACCGGTTTGACGTTAGACTTCCCATTGTCAATTATTTCACTTCTTCCGACACCCCTCATCCTCCTTTAGTATGACTAGAAAAGTGACATTAGATAAAATAAATAAAGATGAGAATAAAAAAGGAGGGTAAAAACTGAATGCGGTCAGAACAAGATTGAGTCATTCTTACAAACGGAGTAGGGAAAAGTTGGACTGAAAGGATTATATGTATAAACTCCGATATTTGTAGATTCATAATGAGATCTCCGTAGGGTTTTCAAATCTATATAACACAAAAATAACCGTAAGTTAAGATTTATGAAAGATTAGAGGTTATCGAAGAAATTTTTTTTAACTTCATATCAACTAAATGTCATAAAACAATCAAAGTCCGTATGTTGTGTCACTAAATCAAAAAAACGTCTAATATAAAGTGATATCCAAAACCTAAAACCTATATTAAGGGACACGAATGTCATTTAGACATAACGAATAGATAAAATGTACATTGTCGAACATAGATAATTAGGATATAAGGATTAAACAGGAAGGAGGGGAGAGGGGGAGGAAACCTTTGGCACAAACAAAAGATACAGACGTTTAGAACAAAGACAAAACATATGTTTCAGCATTTAAAAAAAGAACTTGAGTCCTCAATGAATCCGAAGGGAACACCGAGTCGATCATTTGTTAGACGGACGTTACGTCCTCTGTTCTCAAGTTGGGGACCTAACCCTGCTAGGGGACCTCCTCCCTTACCGATGGGTGAGGTCATAAGACCGGACCTCTTAAGGTACCCCAGTGATTAAAGATCTACACGTTAAAAAACGTGACTAAAGATCGAATTGACATAACACCAATCTCTTGTGTTACCCGAAGGGACCACCGAGTCAACCATTTCTTAGACGGACGTTGCGTTCTCTGGGTCCAAGGTAGGGACCCATTCCTTCTAGGGGACCTCTTCCCTTACTTACCGTTAGGTGAGGTCATAAAAGCGGACCTCTTAAGGTGTCTCTTCGGACTCCCCGATGAATGACAGGTACTCCAGAGTTTGTCAACCTGTACTGACTCGTTGATTGTGATCTCTTGTATGAAGATATAGACTTGACAAACTTTAAAAATACTTTACAGGATAGACACGATATTTTTTTCCATATAAGACGTCAACAAACTATATAATCAGATACATCCAAGTAATTTAGTACAAACAATTACAATTAAAGATTAAAAAATTTGTAAACAAGATAGGGAATGTTTCTCTCTACAATGATAAAGGACATCGCTGGTCTAAAATAAAAAAAATGAGAGGAACGTTAAGAATGTAAAAGATGTGTTACATAAAACCGATACAATTGTCCGTGTAAATTTTGACACAATAGATTATTAAACCATCGACAAAACGAACGAAAATTATGTTAATGGAGTTTTAAGGGGTCCAGTTTCAAACGAGAAAATTTCAGGTCGTAAAGACGTGAAGACGCAAAGTTTACAGAAAACATTTGTCATATAATATACACTGGTAGAAACAGTATGTGGACTTTCAATCAGGTAAAAGTGAAGTACATTAAAACTCTATATACCTAAATATTGTTGACCAAAAACGAAAGGTAAATAGGGTGTTAAAACTACAAAGATAGTAAACCTAAAAAATGTAGGGTAAATAAGGGGTTGGTCAAACTTTCAACAAGTTAAAAAAAATTCGTCCATGAGGTTTTTACTGTTGTACGTTAGATTTTATTTACTTGTAGAACTGGGAGAAGAAATGGTTGTTTTTCGGATAAGTAGTAAAGTAGGAGTGAGTAAACAGTGACTAAATAAATAAATAAACCGACGAAACCCAGAATCAACGTCGTGTGTCCTAGGAAGTGACGGCACATGCGTGAGAGATCAACGTCGTCTGTCGTAGAAAGTGACGGCACATGTGAGAGAGATCAACGTCGTGTGTCGTGGAAAGTGACGGCACATACGTGAGATCAACGTCGTGTGTCCTAGGAAGTGACGGTACATGTGTGAGAGATCAACGTCGTGTGTCGTGGAAAGTGACGGCACATGTGCGAGAGGTCAACGTCGTGTGTCGTGGAAAGTGACGGCACATGTGCGAGAGGTCAACGTCGTCTGTCGTAGGAAGTGACGGCACATGTGAGAGAGATCAACGTCGTGTGTCCTAGGAAGTGACGACACATGCGAGAGATCAACGTCGTCTGTCGTAGGAAGTAACGGCACATGTGAGATCAACGTCGTGTGTCGTAGAAAGTGACGGCACATGTGAGAGAGACCAACGTCGTGTGTCCTAGGAAGTGACAGCACATGAGAGAGATCAACGTCGTGTGTCGTACAAGGTGACGGCACATGTCTGTGAAATAACACCACACACCCGAATCAACAAGACAGTGTGCAAAGGATTGGCTCCTAGTTTGGGTACAACGGACGTACCGTTCCGTCTAAGAATTGGTGACCTGGTGATCCTTTCAGGGAGTACACTAAAAAGTAAGAGAAAAAACGAAAATTTTTAAGATGTAACTCAACAATTGAATAATCTGTCATAGACGATTAGTCAGTGAAAGACCCCGGAAATAAAGTGTAGACTCGAGAAGGTATACCCTAAAGAACGAAGATAGGACTAAATATAGTAGAAGATCACTTCCAAATGACCCCTGTTTAAAGACAGTTCACTTTTATATAATAAGAGAGTACGAATTTTCTCTAAAGGCGAACCATGTCTCAAGATCCAATAGAAAAATTTCACAGTTAAAACCCCAACGTAGTAACGACTACTCCCTAGCAACAGTCGAATTGACAGTTTGGAAAATTTGGATAGAGAAACTAAAATTATCAAAGGAGAAATAGAAACCACAAAATTTCAGAATGGGACTATACAGTTCCACACTTAAGAATAAAGAGAAACCTTAAATAAGGGGGAGGGCTTAGACATCCTACCATAGAAAGTAGTCAAAACTTTTTAAGAGTCGGTACTAGAAAAGCTTATAACAGAGAAAGGGTGACAAAGAGAAGGAGAGAAAACCCTGTAGTTAATCTTTATATAATCTGGAAGAGATAGTAGGTACAGAGTATTGGAGTAGAAAAAGTTAAAATATGTGTAAATAACTACTAGAAAAAAAGAAAGGTAAATTTTTTTTAAAATCTTTACTGTGATTGTCCTACTTAGTGTGTACCAAGTAAAGGACTTCTCTAGGTCGGTTTGGTGGAGCGTCTCGGAACTATAAGAGTTGAATATCTTGTCCTTATTAATGTAAGTAGTGTGTCTACCATACACCTAATAGACTCTTTTTTTCATTTATTTGTAAACCTTTGTGTTTCACAGTACGGTTTCTTTTCATTATTATAAAATAAACGGAATTTACACGGAAGAAAGTTCTAAATTCTCCTCGGACTTTCTTCCTACAACCCAAAACTACTTATTTTGACACAAATACGAGAAGTTTAGGGAAGTCTAAGACACGGGTGAAAAAGAGTTGGATTATAAAGTTCCGTTTTGTCAGGACTATAAAGATCAGACTTTGACGTGTCGTCGGAGACGACCGGGAACGGGAAACCCTCTTTACACGGTTTGTAGTAATTCGGAAAGACTTTCGTGTTCGTGGTGTTGAACACGAACATGTTCGACATGTTGTGAGATGGTTGTCTGTGAGACCCAGAACATTTTACCCTCTTATATCGTATAAGTCTACATTCTCTTTTTACAATCCATACTCTCGCACGTTGTGGAGTGTAACTATATATTGAACGGAACCGAGAACTTCACTGGGAGTCAGAGATCATAGAAATAAGGGGGAACGTAAAATAAAAATTTAACCTCATATCAACGAAATGTGACGATACAGTCAAAGACGACATGTTACTTCACTTAGTCGGCATACATATGTGTATAGATGAGAAGAATTCTAAAGGAGGGGTAAATCCAGTGGTGTCTCGTGACTCATCTCGAGGGATACGATGTGTCGCCCGGCAGATCCAATAGATAAAATATGTATTGTCACATACAGTTAGGTCAGAGGGTTAAGTAGGGTGGAAGGGGGACCCAAAGGTATGTAAACAAGAGACGATGACGACGATTCAGTGAAGTCAGCACAGGCTGAGACACGCTGGGGTATCTGCCGTCGGGTGGTCCAAGGGGGCAGAGACCCTAAGAGGTCCGTTCTTGTAACCTCACCCGACGGTAAAGGAAGAGGTTACGTACTTTCACTTTTCACTTTCCCTTCAGCGAGTCAGCATAGGCTGAGAATCGCTGGGGTGCCTGACGTCGGATGCTCCGAGGAAGCAAGTATCCTAAAAGGTCCGTTCTCACAACCTCACCCCACGGTAACGGAAGAGGTTGTAAACAAGAGATACAGACAGATAAAGACAAAACGTTTATTGTAGTAAATATGGTAAAGAGATCTGAGGTGTACATACGTAATTATATATACAAAAAGAGAATGAAACATACTATCAGAGATCTAGGTAGGTGTAGTGACGTTTGTTATATTGAAATAAATTTTTCTTTAATTTTTCTAGTCAGTCAGTCAAGTCCACGAGTACAAACTGAGAAACGCTAGGGTACCTGACGTCATGAGGTTCGAAGGGACAGGTAGTGGTTGAGGACCTCGAACGAGTTTGAGTGCAGGTAACTCATCCACTACGGTTGGTAGGTTGGTAGAGTAGGAGACAGCAGGGGAAGAGACGGACGGAAGTTAGAAAGGGTCGTAGTCCCAGAAAAGATTACTCAACCGAGAAACGTAGTCCACCGGTCTCATGACCTTGAAGTCGAAGTCGTAGTCAGGAAGGTTATTCATAAGTCCTGGCTAAAGGAAATCCTAACTGACCAAACTACAGGAACGTCAGGTTCCCTGAGAGTTCACAGAAAAGGTTGTGGTGTCGAGTTTTCGTAGTTAAGAAACCACGAGTCGAAAGAAATGTCAGGTTGAGTCTTTACTTTTATTCCTGATTTAAATGTTTTTATTTTTTTTATCTTTCCTCTGATTCTTTTTGCTTTTATATTTTGCATTTTTAATAGTTCGTTTATTTTTTTTCATTTCATTTTTATCTTTTTATTTTTATATAAATTTGTATCTTTTCCAATTTTCATTGTTTTTTATGGGCTGTTTTTTTACTTTGTGTGTTTTTAATTATTATAATTATAGAAGGACCCCGGAGGAGACAGTCACAGGAATGAAGGTGTCACTCGGTGTCGGGGACGGAGGGTTCCACCGAAAAGCAATAGTGAGCCATCCAATTATCTGGACGACACCCGTGACACCTTGAGGGTGTACCTGAACGGAGGTTTCAGGTGACGACGATTTCGATCTTCCCAGAGTCGACATCCTTGTGAGTGACTGATAAGTCTATAAGGTTTGAACGTTCTAAATGGTTCGGTTAGCGTCGCTAAATTTGGTACCGAACGTGTCTACGTACCTCTAAAGTCAAGGGGAAGTACAGTGTGACGGGGACCCGAGTCGAACCTAAAACCGGGGTTGTAACGAACACACCGTGGGAGTCCCCAGACAAGGGGTGGGCCCGCTCTCCCTCGTTTTCGTTGTCGGCTAACCCTATGTGGGTGAGTGAGTCCGACCTCGCCCCATTCCGCCGGTGTCGACCCGACACACGACTCTCGGACCCCGTACGAGTGAGACCACGTTCAAGGAGGGTTACGGGTACCTTCGACGAGCGGTGGACGTACGGTGAGTTGTGACCACGGAGTTAAGGAGTTGAAGGGAGTAAGTGTAGAGGAGGTTACATAGGTGTGTCGGTTGTCACCAGGAGAAAGGTATAGGTTAGAGAATTAGGGTACGAAATCGTGACTCGGGGACGGTCGTAAATTGAGAAGAAACATAAAAAGTAGAATAATATGAAGACTCGACGTAAAAATAACTGAAGAAGACTGCATAGGACTTTACAGAAACTATAAAATTCACACCAGGAACTTAGACCTCTTCAGAAGAGTGAAGACTCGGAAAATCCTTACGTATTAAAGTTCTTGGTGAAATTTGTACGTCTTAGTCTTGAACGAAAAATTATAGTAGGGGTTCACCAAAAAGGTCATCAGTACTTGCTTACACTCTCGACCTGGTATTTTTTTCTGAACTCACGACTTCTTAACTACGAAGGTTTGACCACGACCTCTTCAGAGAACTCTCAGGAAATCTGTCGTTTCTCTAGTTTGATCAGTTAGGATTTCCTTTAGTCAGGACTTATAAGTGACCTTCCTGATTACGACTTCGACTTTAAAGTTATGAAACCGGTTGACTACGCTTCTCGGTTGAGTGACCTTTTCTAGGACTACGATACTTTCTGACTTCCGTCCTCTTACCCCACTGTCTCCTACTCTATCGACCTCCCGTAGTGGCTGAGTTATCTGTACTCACAATTGTTTGAGGTCTTCGATTCACTTCCTGTCCCTTCGGACCGCCCGACGTCAGGTACCCCGACGTTTCCCGACCTGTACTGACTAGTTCGTTTGATTTGACTTGGTGTACTAAACGTACGTGTAATGTCAAACATTTTGTAAATATGACAAGTGAATGAAAGTCTAGACACGGATAGACATGTGTCGAAAGTTAGTAAAAATGGAGATGTTCAAGACACACCGTAGAAAGTCATAAATTAACCTATATGAAATATTAAGGAACGTACATAAAAAGTCAGAACAGAAAGTGAAGTAACTTGTTCGGTTCTACTAGTAAAATGTCAGACAGGGACTATTAAAGTAATAGATTTCAGGGACAAAGTAACAAAGAGAGAGGACTAGTAACATTTGTTCAAAAAAAAACAAAATGAAGTTCGTCGAGTAAAACAAACCTTAAAAGAAGACCCTTCTTACTTACATGTAAGAAGGTGTCACTTAGACATAAATGTAGAGGGTCCATGGTGCCCCTTGATGGTAATGCCTCCCAGTGATTGATTTAAAAGTCCAACTTCAAAATCAGTTTTATAGATTATGATACGTAAGTTCGATGTTCTGACACACTTACACTTCGGAACACCATTAAAAGGAGGAATCGATTGTCGAGTTCTAAGGAACACTAAGGGAGTATCTGATCCTAATAAAGATGAAGTAGAAATATGATTCCCATGTCGGGAAACCCGAGACCAAGATACCCCTCTTTTAGTGTATCATCTATTGAATCCTGGAAACTCTAAACGAACGATATTAGTACGGGGTCTCGGACACTTCTGGTTTCAGTCCAACGGACACTTCTGGTTTCAGTCCAACGAGACCAATTGTTTATTGACGACTTCGGTTGACGTCGTCAAAACAAAATGAGAGATCTATGGGGTAAAATGAAGAACTCTTAAGGAACTAAAATATGATCGATTAGTTACGTAGTTTCGAAGAATTTTTAAAAAAAAAAGAAAAAAAAATTAGATTCTGAGAATCGACAAGATCGTCCTCGGACCGATCGAAGTTTGTCCACGGACAAACTAGGACCGGTCAACCTGTTTTAGATAACAATAGTCCGTTGAAAAGTTTGACGACCAACTATGTTAAATTGCACAATGCTTTGGTTACATTACTTACCCAGTGTGAGTCTTAAAATTTTATTGTCTTTATCTATAATCTTATCTTTTTATTGATACCTGAGACGTTCTTGATCGGTGAAGTTAAATTACACAGTCCTTTCGTTACATCTCCCAGTGTTAGTAATAAAAGTTTTTATTTCTATAATATTTATTGATGGTTTTATCTATGGATTCACTCGTCTGGGTACTTGTAAGACGTTCTTGGTCTATACGGAGTTATTTATGATGTCGGTTGACTCTGTTTGTCGTGTCCTTTTTGCCATTTCTCGTACACTACTTATATACTTTACCTTCCTTATCCGGTAAATTAGAAAACATTTTACAACAAGGTAAACTAAAAGATCGTATACTTCCAGTTGAAGATAATCCTCCCAATGACGATATAATAGACTCAAAATATAATTGTCAAACATCAAATAGTTTGATTTACGTGTCTGTATATTAGAAGACAACCATTTGTACAGTAATGATACTCAAAGTTAATACCATTCAAACAAAAAGTCTTTCTAATAGTTGTTATAAAAATTCACCTTTTATTCTTAATTTATAATGACATAGTATAAAGAATTGTAACGATCGTTACACTTACATAAATACTGTTACCGAATTTTGTTTTAATCTCACAATATGGAGTAAAAAGGTAGTACCTGAAAATTAGTGATGTAAGGTCCTCTCTTTAGACTTTGTATTTATCACTGAAGGGAAGGTACGTTCTTCTCTAACCTAAATAGGAAGACGGGCGTTGTTAGTTTTATAAGAGTTTCATATACCTTGTTGACGAAGAAACTACGACCTATAGTTCCTCTCACTAAGAACTCTCTCATCTTTGTTTACTCAACTCGGGATGGTGACGGGGTCGAATAATGGAGTACTCAAAGGTTCGACGTCGTGTCATCTCTTGGGTCCGTTTCCGGTCGTCTAGGTCTTTTGTCTCGACTCTTGGGTCTCTCTGGTTCCACCACTCTTGAACGTCCTGTCTTTTGTCTCTGTTCCTCGATTTGTCTCTCCCTAAGGAAGGTCTTAGGTAGTGTCACCGATAGTTATTTACGTATATTCATTTAATATACTCCTACCCCCCTTTTATGTTTCTTAATCTCCCTTATTACAGTTCGTGTATCTTGGTCTTTACCACGGATAAGGGTTATCGGTGTCACATTTTGGAGTGTTAAGTTCTCCGTGACGTATATTATTGGTCCTCCCAGAACGGAGTAATAACACCTTATCGATCGGAACCTCTCTAGTGACAAGACCTCCGAGGATTTTTTAGTACTGTCTGTCTGTACTTTCTTAGTTGATAAAGGTTCACTGTATTGACGTAGGGTTTTGTTACGAGTTAAGTAAGTATGTTTGTGTTTATATAAGTCGTGTTGTATTTTAAATGTCACGGACCGTAGATTTGTTTCTAATGGTCCGTATATTCGTCTTTTTATGTTAGGTACTCTGTATGGTTGGTTGGTTTTAGTTTGGTCTTACCTGGGTCTCAATCTTAAACGGTTATTCCTGTCATTTAGTCAACAATTTTAAAATAAGGTATATAATTTTCTGAGTTAATCGTTGAACCTTATATGATGTCTGGGATTTACTTAAAGGTCTTTACTTTTTATATGACTTACTTTAATGGTCTATTAAGTAATTAGGAAATAAATTTACAATTACTTCAGTATGTACGAAAAATTTATACATTCTTGGTTGTTACTAAGGATTTTGAAACAAAAATTTTATATCACGCATATAACTCTGTGTTGAATTTTATATAATGATACAAGTGTAAACTTTCAATCTTAGTGACTACATCCCGGAACAGTCAGTACCATTTTTGTAGTCTAAATGGGTCTCGTTCGGTCCCTTTGTAATTCCTAAAACTCGTCTCACCAATATACTAGACTTGACACAGAAATCTTTTACTTGAACACCCCGGAGGGACCACCAAGTCACCATTTCGTAGACGGACGGTGATGTCCTTGTTCCCAAGCTGGGGACCAGACTCTTCGAGAGTGTTCGACACCTCGTTGAATCCGGGACACGGTGTTCATGACTCGGGCACGAGCCCTCAGTCCCTTGACGTTGATGCGACGTCGATGACTTCGGACACACGGGATGACAGGCACGAGACGTCGTTGTCTTCGGTGACGTTACTCTCCAGGTGCGTAGCGATAGCTTCTCGTCGGAGACGAGGGTCAGTAGTGTCTTTTCGGGTACCTCGGTGCCTGGGTCGTGTCGGTTTTTATCTAATTGAATTTTTTTTTGTTTTTTGTTTTTTGAACAATGACACTCCCTATCCCTATCCCTCTGTCCCTACTTTTGTCATTCTACGAAGGATGTCAATACCATCAAGTTCACTCTCCTCTGTGTGTGACGCCACTGACGGGTACACCGGTTTGATACAGCACTTGACGACTCTGTTTTGTTCCAAAAGGAGTTCTTAATTTTACGACCCGAAAACATAGGGGTTGTACATTTACGATAGTTCTCTGTCGATTAGTCGAGACTTTTGCACCAAAGGGGTTTAGCAATATATTTGGTAGTTCTTAGGTCATAGTCAAGTATAAGGTGTAAAAATTTTTGACGTCAAGAGAAAATTAAAACAACAACAAGTCAGCGAGTCAGTACAGGCTACGGAACGCTGGGGCATTGACGTCGTTCGGTTCGAAGAGACAGGAAGGCGTAGAGGGTCTCGACCGAGTTTGAGGTACAGGTAGCTCAGCCACTACGGTATGTTGGTAGAGTGCGACAGCAGGACGCAGTCCCAAATAAGATTACTTAGCCGAGAAGTGTGGTCCACCAGGTTCATAACCTTGGAGTCGAAGTCGCAGTCAGGAAGGTTACTTATAAGTCTTAACTAAAGGAAATCCTACCTGACCAAACTAGAGGAACGTCAGGTTCCCTGAGAGTTCTAAAGAGGTGGTGGTGACATGTTTCCGTAGTTAAGAAACCGTGAGTCGGAAGAAATACCAGGTCGAGAGTGTAGGTATGTCCTGATGACCTTTTTGACATCGAGACTGATATGTCTGGAAACAGCCGTCAATACAAAGACGAAAAATTATGCAACAGACTCCAATAGCTATAAAGAGGACCGTTAGAACTAAGGTCGGACACGAAGTAGGTCGGACCGTAAAGGGTACTACACGAGATATATACAATTTATTCGTCCCACTGTTATATATCGGATCTGCATCAGGAAAGGGTTAAACCTCGGTCAGGTATCAAGGAAACTAAGAACTGGACGTATGTCCAAAGTGTCCTCCGTCCATTCCACAGACCATAAGGATCTATGGTTATGTTAACATGACGTTATGAGTCTCATCATATCGACGGGGTCCATTGAACCGGGGATCCTATATCTCTAATGTCCGTCTTAAAGGGGTCGGAATGCATATGTCATCCGACTCAGATGTTACCAGGATCCGGAAGTCCAAATTACTTTGTGGATGACCGTGTAAGAACAGGGATGACACGTCAAGGGATGGCTAGAGGGTAAGGACCGGGAGCGGGACATTCTCAGACCTCAGATAATCCGATCATTCGCGTGAAGGAGGTTTTAGGGGTCGAAAAAAGTAGGCAGACGGAAGAGCAAAGGAAGGGAACACTTATGGACAACGAGTCTACAGTTCAGTAAAGTCAGTCGTATTCAGTTTGTGTTTACTGCTAGGTGGTAAAGAAGTAAGTGTTCGTAAATAACTCGTGGATGATACACGGTGTGGCAAACCGAGACCCTATGTTAACTTTAAGTAGTGGGGACGGGAGTACCTCGAATGTTAGATCGTCTCCTTTGTTTATGTGTCACTTGATTGTGTATTTTATTTGTGTCCAACACGATAGACGGTATATCCTATGTTTGTCACTACACCAATCCTATAAGTCCTTTGTGAAAAATCTGTCTTATCAGTTCCTTCCGGACATACTCTTCTACCAATTTTTGACTCATACTTAGGACTGAGGGACGAATATACGACGTTCAGTGAATTGGAGAGTCTTAGACAAAGGTGTAAACATCTTCCCTTTATTAATATACTTTGAGCTGGTTACGAGGAATGACACTTAGTGGTACTTTTTAGAAGTAATTGAAGAACGATAACTATAAGATGTACTAAAAGTACTGAAGAATGTATGAAGAGAATTATAAGGAATCATTTGAAGACCGACAAAACCTGCAAAAGTCGGGAGAACATCGTGGGACTGAGGTGGAAATTCGTGACGTGATACTAGAGGGATGAGTGACTAGATATACCGGAATCAATCAATCATCATAATCGGCGAGTCAACACAGACTGAGACACTGGGGTACTTGATGTCTCAGGTACCTTAAGAGTTCCGGTCTTATGAGCTCACCCATCGGTGAGGGAAGAGGTCCCCTAGAAGGGTTGGGTCCCTAGCTTGGGTCCAGAGGGTGGAACGTCCACCTAAGAATTGGTCGACTCGGTGGTCCCTTCGGGGTAGATGACCTACTGTTGAAACCACTTCCATTCAGAGATAACACACAAGGTTCACGGACTATGTCACGGACCGTATATGTCGGAGAGTTTATAAATTACTGTACTCTGAGTATTCGGTTTTCGCCGTCGGTTTTCCACCTTCTGTATTTCCTGTCTCCCCTTCAGAGTACCTCCCTCCAGGACTCCTGTTGTATCCTGTGTCCACAGCTTCCAAGTGCCCCGACCTGACCGGAAACCGGGTTGAGCAGGAGACTCCGACCTTATTTCCTCCCTTTCTTTAGTACGACTTCAGGACTTAGAAGACTAACTTAAACCTTTGTTCTAGTGGACGATTCTTTCCGCACAAGACTTGTCGTCACCATCCGACAGTAGTTTGTGTTTGTGTTTTCTGTTGATTCACAATCATTCTTACACCTCTTTTCCTTTAGGAACACGTGACAACCGTCCTCAGACCACGTCGATCTTACCTTTCGTCATATGCCCTAAGAGTTTTTTGATTCGTCTTGATGGTATCCTAGACCGTTAAGGTGAAGGCCCATAAATGTACTACAGTTCACTGAAGTTTCTCTATACACGTGTAGTTATAAGTGACGTTGTAATAAAATGTTATCGGTTTCATATACCTTCATGGAATTCACGGGTATGTACTTACCCATTTCTCACGTATGTACGTGTTGTGTCGGTGGTTGTTGTTTTTGCTTTAGAACGGTAAAGGTTGTTGTACGCACTTAGGTCTCCCAATAATACGATCCACTCTATTTAGTCTTTTTCTGTTTATGGTATACTAGAACGAGGAAGCACCTTAGATTAGTTTACTTTACTTTTCTGAGTATCTCTTATTTACTCACCAACGGTCCTCCTTCCCCGACCTCTCCCCTTCTTTACCCATTTCCCTTAAGTCTCTATATTTGGAGGTCAATATTTTATTCGGTGTCCTTACTTTTGTATGTCGTATTATGTACTAATATTGAAGAATACCTCTGTTTACCAATGATCTAAATAGTACTGTTCTTATGTACGTTGGTTTAGTACATCATGTAGATTTTAATTGTTAAAATATATAGTTGATATGAAGTTAATTTTTTATTTTTTCCTTACCGTTATAAACGTAATTAACTACTCTTACCCCTTTCTTGGTACGTCACAGTTCAGTTTCCTGACCGTCCACTGACTCTTTCCCGAGACTCCTGTACGACTTCCTACACTATAACTTCACCCCATCCTTCATGTTTCTTTTATCTCTTCCAATTTATCCCTCAAAGTTACCTTCTTTTACAACCTCCGTTCTATTGGTTTTTAGAGTGGTCGGTCACAACCTACCCAGTAGACAGTCTTGTGCTTCAGTGACTCTTATGCTGTCTTAGTCTCTACCGGTTCATGTGACAGTCCTTCACTCCGGAAGTCGTTTGGTTACCCTCACTAGCTACCATTCTCGTCTCCATTGACTGTCACATTGAAGGACTGTATCCGTTGTGTTCCCGTCTAAAAACAGTCTTCGGAACTATTTAATAAATCTTTAATGTTCTGTCTCCTTTCCGTCGGCGGTGGTCGAGGATACTATCACCTTACACCTGTGTCGGGTGTGGCCACTCTCGACGTCCGATACCGTCCGGAAATCTTCTGTCGGTTTAAGCAACTGTTCCGTCTATTCGCGTTTAAGTTTTTTTTGGGTAATTGAACGTCGGTTCGTACCAATTCCCTCCTCTCTCCCACCTGTCTCCCGAAGGGGTACCGAGTCGTCCATGTCTTAAGTGGACACTACGTGCACTGTGCCCGATGTCAGGTTTCCCATCGGTTCTCAGCCAGTGCTGACTCGCTGACCCGTACGTGTTCGCGCCCCACCCGTCCGTCGACCCTCTCTGAGCTTGTGTATGTCTTCCCTCTGTTCGCTACCATTCTTGCCTCCGTTCCCTCAGACGTGAAGAATTTCTGACGTCTTGTTTTTATGCGAAGAACTTTTGAGAGACTTTAGAGTAGAATTAGTAGTTTGAGTGGTAACAGAGGGGAATTACTGACGACAGGTAAGATGGAACTCTTTACCTGAGTCGAGAATGAGGATGTAGGTGAATTTAGAACTCAGAAGGAAACTTTACCGAGGTAGTAGGTAAGGAAGGAATAAGGACATCGGTAGTGGACTTTAGTCAAGAGTGTTAAAATACAGATCCAATGGTGTGGTCGGAGGGTTTATCGGATGGATTAATCCCAGTGAAGTCAAATCAGTCTTCCGAAAACTTAATTATCCAGACAAAGTCTGTGGGTTCAGGTTGACGTTTTAAATACAAAGTAAACGTTGTATTTCTGTTGTGATGAAAGGAAACTTTCTGACACCGTTCCTTACACTATACAACATCCAAAGAATCGTGTAGAGAATCGTCCAATTCTTAAGGACTAAAAACTTTTGAACAACATTCGGGAAACTTCTTACCCTGGTCTAGACAAAATGGTCAGATTAGGTGTATGTGAAAGTTTTGTGTGACTTTAGAACAACTTACCAAACTACTTCCGGTTTTATGCTCCCTATGAAATATTGTGTTGTGAGAAAACAACACTCACAAAATGTTGTCTTTGTGAAGATGTTCACAACTCGAACATTTCTGAACTCGAAACTTTTGTATTTTCGTCGAAATTTTAGGTAAGTTTTTCTTTGTCAAGTCCTTTGTTACACCATACGGTTAGTTCTTTCATTGTGGAACTCGTTTTCTGACAAAAAGAATAGGGTCTCGATGGAACTCTTGTAGTTTTCCCCACCCTTTGTGTGTGCCTTTTTTTTACTTTTTCGTTTCGAATCGAGACGAAAACAACAACGAAATCGGAATGGTGAAAAGGTCAAACTCAACCTGACGGAAACCGAGTCTACTAGGATGACCGAAACCCCTTGAGTCTTTCCGGTTTTACCTCGGATTCCCTTCTCCTTTTTTTCTCTCTCGACCGATGATTCCCGACCGGGGTCCGTTTCTACCAAAGTCTTTCAGTTCTGAAAGATTAATTTTTACCTTTTGTATCACATTGTGCAAATACTCAATAATACTTCATCGTGTAATGAAGTATTACGTTCATTTTTACACACTTTTTAGTAAACCCATAGGAATATTCGTCCACAAAGACCTTGAATAGTCTCTCTATATAAACTTTGACTCTGTAGGGTCCTTTTAAAGACGGTTAATAGAGGTTTAGTCAATGGGGTCGAGTGGTTCCAGTCTCCACCTTCCGGAATTACGTCTGCGGACGTATGTCAATTACCATGTATAAGAACCTTTTATACCAATCTATCAAGAAGAGTATGGTGTACCAATCGTTTTGGTGAACCTTTTCACGACACGTGGTTTTGGATGTCTTCCTAGACGTAGGGACTGAGTCTTCAAGTGGAGATCCTCAAATAGGATTCCTTTATTAAATACGTGTTTCTGTACGTGACTTTGTGTCGCAGTACTATATTGGATTTTACAGGTTGTTCCTTTCCGTTGTCTTTCGTACCGTGTAGGTATGTCGCATCACAAATCATTGAACCTTACTACGGACATCTGACTCTTTTTTCTTAGTTCTATGTTTAATGTGACTCTTACTTATTTTGATACATTTTAGTGTTTGTACATCGTTTCTCTGGTCGTTCTTTGTAAGTTTTTATAAATTCACGGGAAAGATGGAAAAGACATAACAGACCTGAAGGGTGTTATTCGTACATAACGGTTGTCTTTTTTTTTATTAATATTTGTGTTTATTATTTGTTTTTTTTTATAACTTAGTCCGTTCGTAATTTCGTCTTACCCGTAAAAATATGTAAATAACCAAAGACGATTCTTAACCTCACTCCAAGGATTGTTTTTTCACCCCCGAATGTTTGGTAAGAAATTTTTCGTTTCTTTAATAAATTAAAGAAAAGACATTCTAGGTGGTATAGGTACATCTTTGCATCGTCTCTTCTACCACTCAGTCCAAGACAGTACTTAATGGTTCGATTTACTGTTGAGGTACGAGGGTGTTGTGTGTCTGGATCTGGGTCCCAGTGTTCTGTGTTACAGTCTGGGTTCAAAATTTACCGTACGACGAGATGCAAAAGGTACTACTTTTTCTAATCCTTTTATTTTTCACGAATGAACCCCGTTCCCCTCTGAAAAAAGTGTGGGTAACCCCCGATCTCTCTTTACTTTCTGTCTCGACTCTTGATTATGAAATATTTTAAGTTGAAATGAATTTTTCTGTTTTACATTGATTATGAAAAAACCGTCTTCTTTTCGTCTGTGGAACCAATGATCTACTGTCTATAAGTCCTGACGAGACTTCCTTCTTACCGGCTTTCCAGACTAAGGATTTAGCATCGTCAGACAACTTATAGAAAGAAGATGTTAGGTTGGAAAGAAGTTTAGGAAAATTTTAAGATGGGATCCCTTTAAACGAAATATGGGTCTCAATACCTAGAGGAATACATATGAGTGTTAGCAAGTGAATTAGTACCATAAAGGTAAGATCGAAAGACCTGAGATGCCAAAACAAACCGGAAATATTAGTAGGGTGTTACCTTTGTTTCAGGATCTCGTCGAATGGATTCTTAGTTTTTCAATCAGCTACGTTCGTCTGGGATCCGTACTTCGATGTAAGTCATGGTTAATATAACAGTACTTAATGGTCTCGTTCCTTTGGGAAGATTGTAAAGACACACTTGTTTCTATTTTTGTGTCCGACCGATTCACAAACATTCTCCGACCATTGACGCCAAGGAAAAGAATTTGTCGTAGTCTACCGTCTACCAACCGACGGTGAATTCATTGTCCATCTCTACTGGAGGAGACTTTGACTTAATATGAACCAACTCGTCCATAGAACCGATTATTTTCTGTGATATGATGTTTCCGTCCCAGGGTCATTTTCAATAAACCACCGGTATGATTTTTTTCGTGTTACCGAGTCTTTCGTACGACAACGGTATCTCGGTTTTCGTATTTTTTTCCATGAGTGGAAGTTTCTATGTACGTATTTTCAGACTTAAATTCTAATATTTGAATTTTTACAAAATTTTTTACAATCAGCGGATATACTCTATTTAATTTTTAAATACATTAAATCACATTTCGTGGTTTTTACTTGTTATGTTGACAAGTGTATTTTATCACTTTTCTTTTGTTTCGTGTTGATATTTTCGTGTCGCCAATAGTCAATGCTCTTAGTTCATTTACTTGATTAAACATAATAAAAAAAGTAAATGGAATATTTTGAGACAACCAATTCAACCCCCCCCCCAGAGACTCTTTAGATTACCCATTGTTTTACTATTGTTTATATGTCGTAAAGAAATAATTGTTTAACATAGTGTGTTTAGTCCAATGAAAAAGACAGACTAATGTCTCAATTGTCTTGAACGTAGGTGTAAATCTCGTCGCTATATTTTCAAATGGTCCTTCTTTAAGACACATACCTGGTTTCCTGACGTTGTACAGGATTCTTAAATTTTGACCGTTGATACTACATTGTTGACGTTCTTCTAAGTCCAAACAAAAGGTACAAAAATTGAGAGGTTTTCCCTATTATGTAATGCCCCTATTATGTCGGTTTCTTCCCTACTACATCTTTTAGTGTCCTTTAATTTGTTCATGTCTTTGTCGTGTTTCTAGTACTCTTGAACTCTTCCACAATTTTTGGTTCGTCACTGTTCCGTCGAGGGACCTCGACGTGGTCGGGACTGACAAGGGATGGGATGTACTTTGACCACCCGAGAAGTAGACCCGTAAAGTCGGACTCTTTAGTCGGTCTGATTACTAAAAATTTGTTTCCAAATGAATCTATGTCGAATCCCTCTCTTTCGATTTGTAATCGTTTCATAATTGAGGAACTCTTTAGTTTTAACACGTCGGTTTACTTTCGTTTCATATTTTAGACCTATTTTTTACAAAGAGATTCCCATTTTAAGTCGAAGGACTCTCTAAAATTTAGTTTGTGTATCGTTCTCCCACCAAAAGTTTCACCCAAATTCCGGGTAGGAGAGAAGTTTGAAAAGAATATGAGTTTGTGAAGATTAAGACAAAAATAGAAGACACCAAAGTCCTTTGTAGAAAAATTTTTATTTTTTATTTCCTTTAGACTACGGTGGAGGTAGGGAAACGAAAACAAACAAGAAATTTAAATTTTTAGTGACGATACTCTTTTTACTCTAGATACTGTGTGAAACAGTCACAATGTATCGTCTAAACTTGTAATAGGATATTTTATTTGGTCATTTTCTTCAAGAATCCTTCTTTAATTTGAAACGATAAGGGTGACGGGGATTTAGACAAGAAGGTGACGGAGGTACGAGAGTCATAAAGACCTGTCACACTTGTTTTAGAATTGTAAGGTCGGTGTGGAGTTAGGTCTTTGTAAAGTCAGTTGCCAGTGTCTCTTGAAGCAACTCTTCCATTCGGGGATAAATGTCTGTAGAGATCTTATTCTTTCAAGTTAATGGGTTTTTGTCGTGTGTAATGTAGTCCCGTCTGAGACATATCACAAGAAGTTGTATGAGTGATTATTCCTCATCGGTTTAGGGTCTTGAGGTGAGACGTGAGAGTTCGTGTCTTGTGGTCTCACCGTTGTTGGCGGTCCCCTTTGTATGTCCGGTACAAAGAACCTACCTTTACTTCTTGTCACCTTAGGTTCGAAACCGGTGAATAGATCTGAAGTAATAAAGTTGTTTTGTCTTGTTTAGGTACCTTTCCTGAGTAAACCGTTTACATTGAAGAAAGGTATATAAAAAGGAAGTGTAGTCCAATTTGTTTTTCAACAGTAAAATCTTAGTGACTAATGTAAAAAATTAATTTTTTTTCATATGAACTTATAAATGTATTAAAATAACGACACATAATGTTGTTTTTTTAAATTGACTAAACATCTTAGATAGGTCATTGTACTTTAACTTTAGGTAGAGAGTCCTCCTACAGTAATGTCGACTTACATAGACTACGAGGTCTCATGTAGTTCTCATTCTTTTTAGACACGTACAGTACACCAAGAACAACGTCAGTAGACACAAGTAGAGAGTCTTCCGTTTGCTTAGGTAGACTGTAAAGTTATTTATGGTTTCATTAGTAATCGTTTTTTTATCGAAGGTGCCTGGTCTCTAGGTTCTTTCTCGTCAAGACTACTTACTAAGGATCTTAGCTCACTCAGGAGGAAATCAGGTCACTCTACTACAGTCCTTACAATGAAGGTGACGACCAATACTGGGGACAGAGTGAGGACGACGACCTACTTGATTGTACTCATGACGAAAGTACCCCCGACCACCACCACTGTCTGCGTGACGACCGACAATTCCCACTCCACTCTGATAGGTTTTTGTATCCTCCTGTCATGACGAACTTTGTTTGTTACTACGCCTACTCCTGCTCCGAAGTAACTAACATGTATTTCTCTGATGTGTGACAATCTATACGTGTTCACTATCGGTGTATAAATTTAGAGCCACCCTAAAATTTTAAAGAGTTTTGAAGTGTAGAAACCTATCTTCCACCGTGTTTAGATTGTAAAATGTAATAAACTACTCACGTCGTATAAGAACTGACAGAGTTTTGTCTTATACAACTGGTTTATACATCCGTCATCATGTTTTTACAGTTATTATAGATAGATATCAACAAATTATGACTTATGATCAGGGTGTTAATACTGAGTATAAATCAGAACTTAAACGAGTGATTTACATAAATATGGTTTAAATTTCGTGTGACATTTTCCGATTATTTGAATAGAAATTACCGAAATTCGTTTTCACGATGGTTGTTTAAGTCATTAAGAAAGGTTTCAATAATAGTTAATCTGGGAATTCCTTGTTACAATTCTGACTAGTCGCCTTTTTGTTGTAGACTAAGGATAGATGTATGTACATTGTCAATGAACACACTAATCTTCTGTTGTATGTGAGATTCTGATGTACCATCGATTGATGGGGCCCTACGAGTCTTACTCTAGACATAAAACCTTATTTTTTTGTTTGTTTTAAAACCTTATTTAGAATTTCCTTTAGATTAACGGAGACTCTACGGACGAACTGTCGGGGGAGGTTCACAAATATTGACAACCAAATTTAGAATCAACGACTAGGGGTTTGTTTAAAGTTGGACCCAAATTCATGAGACTATGACTGGTCCTCCTTCTCGAAATAAAATATAGTGGTATCTGACAAAATACACTCTTTGTTGACGTGATTGAAATCATACTATTCACTCCAGGTCGTGTGTGACGTTCTCCTCTCCAGGATTCGACCACAAATCTGACTGATGTCCTTTCTAGTCATTCCTGCCGAGTAGTAATAATAGTTAAGCTCCATAAAAAATAGTTGTTCAATCGGACTGTGGTTCGTAGACTTACCGGGATATTTTAGTTTTAGGAGTTCCAAGGTTCTACTAAAAAAAAAATTTTCCTACCAAGTGTATTTTTAGTCATTATGAAATTAGGATTTCTTAGATAGAGGATCTTTTTATGTATCTATAAAACGATATCTTAGATGACTACATTGTTTCAGTTAAATCCCACTTTTCTTTGAAGAGAAGGACACGAACAGTGGAACCCGGGTTTGAAGGTCATGACAAACACACTAATTTGGTCCTTCGACTATGTGTTGGACACCAATCGACTAAGACTCGTCGGATGTCTTCGTCACTGGGTACCAAGAAGGAGACAGGCAGGGATGAGAGTTGTGGAGAGACAGAGAAAGAGACAGAGAAAGGGGCAGTCGAAAGGAACGCGGAAGAGGAGGAGACGATGGTCGGATAGTCGCCTCAGACACGAGTGGCGTTCCAGAAGTACGACCCTGTGACCTTATGATCAAAGAATAGAGGCTGTCTCTTTTGTCCACTCCCGAAGAAGTTTCAGACTTAAACTGACAGAAATTTTTGATCTTTCTTAGTTCGATTACTAAGTTAGACAAATTAGTTGAAGTCGGTAGAAGATACATGTCTTGTTCACAAAATGTTTAATCGACATATTTCAAAGTTGTAAAGGTCAGTAGGTCGTGACGCAGGGGAGTAAAATTAGTGAGTTTACGAACAATTCTTTACGGTTTACTAATATAATTTGATTTGTTTTTTATTAAAATTTACGATCATCATTTCCAGTTCTATAGTATTTGATTTTTTGTTGTAGTACGGAGGTTCATTTTAACACTTTATAAATATCTTCATGAAAGGAAGGTAGTTGATTCATTGACTCTCAACTGACAGGACTAAAATACGTTGACCAGTAAAAATCAATCACTGTGTTGGTTGTTAGGTTATGTTTAATCAACGAACTTAAGTCCTATGTATGGACCCCTAGTTGACCTTATTCCCTTTCTTTTAGGTTTGGATTTTGTTTTTACAAGACAATTATCAACAGAGTATAAAACCTCTGTTCTTAATAAAGGGGTTTAGTAAAAAATAAATTCAGTATCTCTTGTAAACCCAATTCAGGAATGGTAAGACGACATCCCTTCCAGATATGGTGTTAGTCCTATAAAGTCCTATAAATACACGTATTTTGGGTTTTTACATGTATACAGAACTGTTTGTTGACCTTTTTGGTAGGGGTCTCCACAGGTTTTAAATTTATCTTGAAAGTTTCGTTTAAAAACGAATCGTCTTACTCTTCGTTACTTTACTTCTCTACTAATAGACCTGACTCTGTAATTTTTTTGTACGAATCAGAGAATTCTGTGAAGTGTAAATAAAAAAATCTTTATGTGTAAATCGAAGTAGATTTTATAGTGAAGAATTTGTTTATTTACAGACAAAGTACCTGTCGAGAGACAGGGTGCCAAGGGTGTTGTTTTCCTCATCATGTGTCAAGTTGTGCGACGTATTTCGTTCGTGAAACATTGACGACGAATGATTGTTCGATTTAGAACGGTTCCACATGACCCAATATTCGATTACGTCAAAAGATTTCTAAACCCTAGGAGGTTAATATGAAGTCTTTATCTTTTCACTGTTCTCCAACGGGTCATTATAACAAAACTTTATAATTTCAACATTGTTATTTATTATTTTAGAAGTACAGACTTTTCAGATCGTTATTTGAAGTTCCAGTCAAGGGGATCTGGAGACAAACTGATTTAAGATGCTGTAATTTTTTTTTAGTATATAATCCATATTCTAATGATTCCGGTTAAAAATAAATAAGATACTTAAAAATATAGGACCATAAGTTGCAGTGGAGTTTATGTTATTAACATTATCTCACATGATACTATGACCTGACAATCAGATTTATCTCTTATAATCACCCTTTACTATAAATTGGACAGACTTATATTGACTATTTACAAATTCATTCAAATAAGGGAATATTAGAGATTTATTCCCATATTACTATTATGAATAACTTATTATGTTCGACATCGTGGTTAGTAAACTTTCTTCAATAAGTTAAAGATTTTCTGAAAACTTTTGAGGACTGTACTGAACAGTAAAGAATACGGATAGTGATCGATATTCTATGTTCTAAACTCGGTTGTGACCTGTTTCCCTTAGTATTGGTCAAGAAGGTTTCTCAAGGGGTAATTTCACTATGATTCCTCCACTACATGAAGTCATTCGCTCAAAGACAAGTGTCATTATTATCGTGACTCATTTAGGAGAGAGACGCCGTCGACTTGTCATTAAGTTTTAGACAGATCGGGAATATTATTAGTAGACGTTCAAAATATATAAGTGGTAAAGATAATGACCTACTAATAAAGTACACACGATTGTCAGATAACTATTTTATGAAATTCCCTATTAACTTATACTATTGTGGTATTATTTTCATAGATCTTTAAAAAGACTTTAAAACCAACTTTGGGTGACAATAGAGGGATCGACACAATATGTCTACGAGAGATGTGTTTTAAGTTATTATAAAGTTACATTTATAAAGAGTAACTTTGGCAAAAGAGAGGTTGTCATTGTGACTTCGAACGTGTCGTAAAGTCTACAATAAGGAAGATAATTTTTTGATCATAGTTGTTACAGAATATTAAGATGAAACATTCATATCTGATACTTTTGAGAATGTACTTTGTCTACTTCTTCGAAGTACTTATCACTAATTTTGTAATAACGGACTTATGCAATATTTTCAAGTCATTTTACGATAAGAATAAAGTGGTATTCAAACTTGACGTTACCATACGACACAAAAGTGAGAAATTCATAAAGTATTAATAGAAATTGATTTTTTCGTCCATCAAAATTTTTAATACTACCATGTAAGATTTACGAAAAGAGTTATGACTATTTAGACATCAAAAATCTAAAATTTACGACGAAGTACACTTTGACTGAGACATACAGAATAATTATTGTTGTGTAAAATGAATGAACTCGGTACTTCAAATTGTTTTGTATTGACGATGTACTAATTTATACATTTACAAATCGTGAAAGTCTAAAATTACTATGTTGAAAACTCGTGGTAAGCGTGGACTGTCATACCGTGATCGTTATTATTCCGTCAGTATAAAAAGCACTTTATTAGTTCGACGAAAGGTGAGGTGTTTGTGTTTAATACGAAATAAAAACGTAAGTGACAACGTGTCATAGTCTTCTACGAGGGTCGACGTCAAGTAATAATTATAGTAAAGAAGAAACAAGAGGACGTCTAAGTCTTCTAAGTACAAATACTACAAATTTTCCTTACAACTCTTTACATAATTCTCAAACAGTAGAGAGTTAAGAACCACAAGATAAATTATAAAATAATATTTAATAATTTAAATATTTATCGTTTTGAGACATGTCATACTGATTAATGTATTTTTAATACGTGTTTTTTTAGGGATTTCATTAATGATTAATGTTTTCTCGTATAATTGTCATTTTGGGTTTATTTTTGATTTGATAAACCTAGTTCATTGATGATGTAGTAAGTATTTACTGCCATTTGACCATTGAGAAGATTTCATGTTATCTAGGATAAGATAAGGTAAATAGTTATTCTTTCAGAAAATTGTAAAATTATTCGTCATAGTGATATGATCGAATATTACCGATTTATGGTCAGGACCTATTATCAGAATCAAGAATGGTCGAACTTTACATAAAATACTTTATGTGTTAATTGTATAAAATAGCGTAAAAAGAGTTTAGACATGTAAAATATTTTATTTATCAGACTGAAATACGGGTTTAAAACTTTATATTTAAGAGACTTTAATTTTTAAGTAGGTTTGAGTGTGTTAAGTTTTTGATTGTCTCGTTCACTAAACATGTAACATAGATAAGATAACGATTTACCGGTCTCAGTGAATCATTTGTCTCTTACAAGTAAGAGAAAAAAGAGTCCTAATTAAAAATTAAGTTCTCGAAATCCTTTACTTAAGAAGACCTTACGAATAAACATTGTGTATGATTCTACTGTACATCTTTGGAAAGTTGAAGTAAATTTTGAGCGGTGTCAATTTTGTTTTGTACCGTCAGTCCTTAATTCTGAGACTGAAAGAGAGAAAGAATACTTGGTACTTTGAAGTGGATATTGAGTTTTAGTTCGAAACATAGTCGTTACTGAGACATTGACCAGGACCGACCCAAATGTTTGTCAAAAAAATTTTATTGGTTAAGGGTTTCTTGTACACCTCCTCTATATAAATTCTTGGTTTTTCGAAAATTGAAAAAAAACTACCTATGATAAAAATCAGATGAAGAAAGATAATTTAACATAAGTTTGACTTATTTGAGACTTGTTCAAAGTTCACTGTTTTAATGTGGACTGGTCTAATGTGTTGATAGTCGACAAGGTTGTTGTGTTCAAAATGGGTTATCTTATATATAACACGAATTTTATTTCTGGAATGATTCTCCCGGTTCTTCTTATTTAGCGTCCAGTTTTAATTGAAGGATTTGGGTCTCTTCTTTTAATTATTTTCCTCCTTCATTGACTTCAAGTTATTTTCCCGGGAAGTCTCTCTTCCCTTCAGTACTTCAGTGACCAAGATTTGAACACGGTTAAACTAGATAGTTTTTTGAACTATGATTCCATTGAGTCCGTCGGTACTTCAAAAATTGACAATTATATGTATATTTTCTATAGGGATTTGTTTGTGTATTAACATTTCGTTAATAGGAGGTTATTTTTTTTTTAAAAAAAATTTCTATTGGGAGTTATGAGTCCTCACAACACCTTTTTCTCGTCCGTCTAGGATAAAAATGTCCCATTTCGACCGTCCGTTGGACTGGAGTGTCAAGTGTTCATATAAGACTTCAACACTACCCGATGGGTCTTCACTACACGAAAGTCTTTTCTTTTCATACTCATTTGTAAGAGAGATTGGACACTTCGAAGGTACTTTTTATTTGGTTCTTTTTCAGAGGGACACCATGTAAGAGATACACCCTCTTATTTAAGGCATTTTAAAAGGGTGATAGGATGATGAGATAAAGGAGGGTTGTTTTAGATATCTAACGAACCATCAATTTTACTATCGTTGACTTGGACTAACTATAAATTTTGTCCATAGTGGAAATGTCCTTGGGAAAGGAATCGTTAAAGGAAACGTAAAAATGAATTCTATGAATTTAATATAAACGAAGTGTCTAATTCTATTTTTTATTTACCATTTTTTTTTTTTTTTTGCCTATTTTTTGTTTTGTTGAGAAGTGTATGGACCGTCTAGACTCCTGTACGAACTCTAACCGCACACCACCTTACCATGACTCATCAGACAATTACTTCCGCCTTATCGTCGTCCTAGTTGGCTTCAGTGTGACCCGTGGGAATGTCTTCTACCGACTATGTACTCTTGGGACAAAATTTATCGTACCCTTTAATGTTAGACCGACAATCAAGTGTCCTCTCTTCTCGACATGAGGGCCCGTAAGAGTTAGCATTCAAGTGATTCGAAGTTTTGTCGATATGCCTTCGATGAGTGATGTGTCTTGAGGTGAGTGAGAGGAGAGAGTATTGTCAGAAGTGAATTGTACTTGTATACGACGGAGAGTTGTCGTCGACACTACATTCTCGTTCCACCGTGATTTTGCACTTCGTGTGACGACCTCGTTTTGTACCTTGAGACTTGGTGTTTGTCCTGATCTGCGACGTGTGACGAAATAATTACATACACATTGTACGTACACTATAATCATTCAATATATATTTCTTTAAATCTTTATTTTATCTTCTGAGGATTTTAAACTAAATTTAGTCCCATGAAAATACTCATTTCGATGAATGAATGATATCGAGTTTGTATTAAGGAAGGTAACATTGTACTTAACACAATTAATAATCGTGAGAATAGACCCTAGTGGACTCATTTCTGTCAGGATTTCGGTCGGATAGACTATTTTTGGTCATCGTTAGTCTTTTCTTTAATCTAATTCTTATTTTGTAAGTCCTGAATTCTGTATTATAAGTCTTTATTTTTGTGATCGATGGTACTATGGTAGATGAGAATCCTCACGATACTGAAAGTCTAAGTGACAAGTACGATGATTTTTGTGTCTAATTTATATGAATTCTGTGTGAAATAATGACCATAAATATGTATATACATATGTGTGACATATATATATATATATATGTGATATTAATAAAATATTAAAGTTCTTCGTCATATCAATTTTGTGTAAAAACTTCTTCAAGTCCTTTTTTCTCTTTACTGAAACGTAAGAAGGGTGAATTATCAGTAATATAGAATCAGGTCTCATTTACTAATCTTCAAGAGTTCTTTTGTAGAATATATATATATATACATTCGTTGACTCGTTGCAGTACCTGGGAGACCGACTACCACTGGTAGAAAAACAGGTTGTAGAATCACTCCGACGTCCCCATCGTCAACGAGAGGTTAGAGACTCTACGATGGGTTCCTACTGTTCTTTTTCATCTACGGTCTTTCGGTCGGTTCTTTCTGTTTGTGGGTCACTTGTTCAGACCCCCGTTCCGGTTTCTACCCTGTTCGAGTTATGGGATCAGAACGGACTGTTTCGGTGTATACGGTCTGGTGCACTCCTTCAAGGACTGATGTTCGAATTTCGGAGTCGACAGTAGAGGCTCTCTGACTTCTAAGTGTCGAGGAACGGTCCCGTCGGGAAGTCCTCGATGAATCATTTCGTAGGTAATTTCACTAAAGTTTCGTATCTTATGTTCATTAAATTTAGTCTTTGTGGTTTCCACTTCTACGGGGTCGACGGTCATTTCTACGTATCTGTCCAGGGTGGTGACACGTAAAACTTTTTATTTTGAAATGATTTAAACTCCCTTTTTCTCTTCTCAACCCCTGTCCTTGGGTACCTGTACTCCAGTAATCCTGTAATTCCAGTCGTAAGGTTTCGTGGTGGTCATTTGATGACACTCGAGTTGCTCTGTCCGTGTTAGAGGTGTCGACCTTCCCTAGTGATGTTTCTACTGCGTGTCGACTATCTTTGTCACGCACGCACATATGGTAGTCAGTGTTCCAATACAGACGGAGAAACTCTGGGGTACCTGACATCGGGTGGTTCGAGGAGACCAGGTACCCTAAAGGGTCCATACTTAAGACCTCACCCAACGGCAAAGAAGAAGGTCCCCTTGAGAGGGTGGGTTCCTAGTTTGGTCGTAGAGGACGTCGGAGACGTGACCGTCCTCCGAAGAAATGGTTACTCGGTGGACCCTTCGGGACAATAAGACATGATAAAAAGTTTATTATGTCTACAGTGACCTTTCCTCCTTTTGTTTCAGTAGAACTCTCCTATATGTACCGACACAACCGTTTACGATCAGAGTCTTTTCGTTCACTTGACTCTGGCTAGATAAAACCTTGGTGTCCTCTATATCATACGAACTCTGTTATTGTATTCGATTCATAAAGTTTTATGTAAAAGGTCTGACTGTTTTTCTCGTTGACGGAGTCAATGTTAGTCCGCCAAAAGAACCTACGGTCACAATGGACCGGTAGATTTTGGTGTTTCCATCTGAGACCTCCCCCTTTCTCTTTTGGACTCTACTCGAGTTCATACATACAATTTAATTTCGTGTAGAAAAAGAGCTTCAGACTTCTGTGACCAGGAGATGTTCCTACTTTCCTCTTGTCCTTTAGTGGTCTTCACAGAGGTTTAATGTGTGCTAGGATGGAGGGTGTGTCCTTACACATAGTCTTTAACCCCGTACCCCAGTACCCTTATTCTTCCTTTCTCTCTGACCGTATACACTCATGAGTGTTCCCCCGAATTTTTCACCGAGACTAATAGAGTGTGACAGAAAAGAGAACTAGGGGTTGACTGGAAAGTTGGACCTAGTCTAAGTATCTTTTGTTGTTGTGAGGGAAAGGGAGGGACCGGGAAATGAATGTGGACGTGTCTTTACTCCAGTTACAGGGTCACGTGAGCAGTGGTATCATTGGGAGTTCGTGACGTGTAGAAGACGAAAGTATTTTGAGACTCACTAATTGATAAGGAACAAAGTGGTTATATTTTACGATGGTGTTATACATTTTTACAGTGTTAAGTCACTGTCATGGTTAATAATTTAGTTGTAGATGTTAGGGTCGTTCATAGACTTTTCAATTTGTTAAGTCACATTCAATTTAGGCTAATGGACTTGAAACATTGTAATTGTGTTTGAGTTGAAATGTATCTTGCCCATTTTAAGGGGTAAACAATCCTAATAGTTTAGTGGATGACCATCGTCTAAAAATAGAGTTAGTCTTCGTAGTGTTTCTAGTGTAAGCCTTTCCATTTGTTAAGCTGACGGACACGTTTTTATCTACATAAATATCTATACCTTGTTGTCTTGATACCACTTTAGATTTGCCGATACAGGCCACCTTAATACCCAGATTCATGCACTACGATATTTATGATTTTTGTAAAAAATTTCGAAAACAATGAGGGAGGAGTATCCTAACCGTTTATGTGTCCGGATATACATGTAATATATAATACGTGTGTATATTCAAAAATATCGAAAGACGTATTATAGTCACTTTCCAACCGAATTTTGAGCTGAAAATTTTTTGATTCTAGTACCGTATACCAGGGTAGTAAAGTACCGTTTGTCTACACCTTTGTCACTTTCTAAAATAAAAGAACCCAGGGTTTTAGTGACGTCTGTCACTGATGTCGGTACTTTAATTTTCTACGAACAAGGAACCTTCCTTGCGATACTGTTTGGATCTGTCGTATAACAAAAAACAGAAGTACATTGTTTTTCCTCAATAACCCACCAAACAGTTTACATTCTACTTATTACTGTTACCGGTTTTATACAGTGAAAAGGTCACGAAATGACTCATGACAGTAACGGTAATAAAGTGAGTTAGAAGTGTTATTAAATTAGTCAACGTGTAATAATAATAAAGATGAAATGTCTACTCTTTTGACTCGAATGTCTTAAGGGTTTCAGTGTGTCAATTATGTATCCACTTTTACAATGTCCCACAAATAACAGTGAAAATCAAGTAGTATAAATTTATCTTTCAGTAATAGGAACAGGAGTTCAGTCGAGATAAAGACAGTACTATGGTCTGTCGTGTAATAATGATTTATCTTCTCCGTAGTGAAACGGCTGTTTCCAGTCCTGTTAGTTTCGATGCCAAAAAGGTCATCAGTACATGCCTATACTGTCCATCTGGTATTTCTTTTGACTCACGGTTTCTTAACTACGAAAACTTGACACCACACCTCATCTGAGAACTCTCAGGGAACCTGATGTTCTCTAGTCGGGACTTATGAGTAACCTTCCTGACGACGACTTCGAGGTCATGACTCGTGGACTCCGCTTCTCATACTAGGTGAGTCACCTGTACTCAAACGCGTTTGAGGTCCTCTATGAGTTCCTGTTCGTTCGGACCGTCCGACGTCAGGTGTCCCAGCACTTCTCGGTCTGTACTTAGTCACTGACTTGTTGTTGTATTAGAGTGTCGTGTCTTCTTTTAACGACCGTATGACGATCTATCGTTTATCATAAGATCTCATGATCTAGTGATTTAAGTAGTATGAACCAGGTCTGAATCTACAGACTTTTAAGTCATTGAACTTAAAAATAGAATATTTGGACTTTAAGTGGTCCACAAGGGTGAAATACTAGTATTTTTCTAAAAGTTTCTAAGTTAAGACGATGGTTAAGGATTACTAAGAAGTCAAGTCAACGAGTCAGCACAGACTGAGAAACACTGGGGTACTTAGCGTCGTACGGTCCGGAGGGACAGGTAGTGGTTGAGGGCCTCAAGTGAGTTTGAGTGCAGGTACTACAGCCACTACGGTAGGTCGGTAGAGTAGGAGACAGCAGGGGAAGAGGAGGACGGGGCTTAGGGAGGGTCGTAGTCTCAGAAAAGGTTACTCAGTTGAGAAGCGTACTCCACCGGTTTCATAACCTCAAAGTCGAAGTCATAGTCAGGAAGGTTTACTTGTGGGTCCTGACTAGAGGAAATCCTACCTGACCAACCTAGAAGAACGTCAGGTTCCCTGAGAGTTCTCAGAAGAGGTTGCGGTGTCAGAATTAGATAGAAATTAGAAACGAAGGAAAGAACTCTTATGGAGAAATAATTACTGTTTCGTTAGTAAATTAAAGGTTCCGTACCCCATCCCCCTATTATAAAGTTTTAATAGATAATTAAATCTTTTTGTGGTGTCCAAAAGATTTTCAGAATAAAAGGGAGATAAGGGGGGTAAAGGAATGATCGTGATTCTTCGGGATACTATTTAAATGTGGAGTCCCTTTTAAAGGTCTACGACTGTGTTTTCCCTCCTGTATTCTTCTTACTGGTCTGTGTTTTGGTCTTTTTTTTTTTTAGATTCTCAACCTGCCCTAATGTGTCTACTTTATTAGTGTCATACCAGTGGTGACACTACGGACGTGTCCACCGTAGGTGAGATGGAATTGTGTCTTTTACACTAAAATTGTGTTTTGTAGTTGCAAGAATCACAAGTCTTTTGAGGTTACGTTTCAAAAGTACATAGTAAGGAGATGACCTAAACATAGACGGTTTACGATATTGTTTCTTTTTTGAATTGGGTCCAGTAGTTACTGAGGGCTAGTTCTGGATGTTACATTTATAGTGTAAAAGAGAAAAGGACCTAAGTGTCGAAGTCAGGAATTCTGGGTGAGTAGGTAGTCCGATGTCAAAGGTGGTGAGTGGTAGGAGAAAGGGAAGAGACCGACGAGAGTAATTATAGGAAGAACTACTTTCGGGACTGATTTTACCAGATTCACTTTCAGTAAATCGGATTTTGCCTTATCTTGACCGTACCCATACATAGGACCTATGACGAAGAAAATAATGACGTTAGATTCTTGTTTAGTCGAGTTCACCATTTGGTAATTCACTTAAGACTGTGAAGTCTCTCGAAGATAGATTTACGGACAATTAAATGTCTTCCGGTAATAGATAATTCTACTACTATATGTCAGCAGGGAGTCATAAGTGTCGTCTGACCCAGGTTCCTGGGAGAGGGATTTTCCTCTGGTTTTGAGTGTCCAGGACTTCAGGGAATGGATTTTATGACATCACAAACGTGTAGGAGGTATTTAATTAAGTAGAGATCTAATGGAATATGGAATATTATGGATTATGTTACGTTTACGATACATTTTATCAAGGACGAAAACCTTTGAATTTTTTTTTTAAAAGGAGATCGGTAAAGACTACTAGGGTGTCAACGGTCTTAGGTATCTACACCTCTCGACTGATCAACAGAAACTGTTCTAGGTAAAATAGTCACATAAAGGATTAATATTTCGTAAGAACCTATTTGAAATGAACCATAATTTCCTACGGTAAAATTGTATAATAATTGATTAAATGATTCTAGCTTAAGTCTTAAAAGTAACTAGAAGGATTACATTCGGACAAAGTATTGTCAAAAGGACAAACCGACAATTACATAGTCAGTTCATACCCATAATTCTTAATACGGTCGAAGCGTCTTACTTGCCCCATCGACGTGAAATGTTTGTTAAATTTGGTTTTAAAAGTGCACAACGACCAAACCAGTGTTTAAAGGTGGAATATGAGATTTTACAATCCAAAAAAGAAAAATTGGACCTACTCTGAGTTGTAGATAGAGACACCATCGACTGGTGTCCACACTTGACAGGACTAAGGAGTCGTGCCATTCCAGTAGAGTCTACTGGGAATGTTACTCGGTAGTCTCTGTGGGAGGTTCTACTGTCATTGGGAAGTTGGACCACACTTAGGTAGATTGATATATATAGATTGATATATGACACGTTGGGTGTAAAGAAGTCGCACAAGATTTCGTAAAGTAATCTCTCATTTGAGACCTTTATAGTGTAGATTCGGTCATTTGTAAAGTTTTGAGATAAAAGTAAAAAATAGTAAATTTAAGATTTTCACGGTTGATTTAACAGACTTTCTTTGGTATTTACTAGTCGTAGGGTCTTTTTTTTAGGGTCAACTTTATGAATAAAGTAAAAGTCAAGGTGATTCTTTTTCTTACGTGAGACACTACACCTTTAGTGTAGACCTTTTTGTTCATAAAATTGTCACTTCCTCCGTCGTGTCTTTCGAAATTAAGAGGACCAAAGTTTTCAATTGACATTTTTTCCTTACAAAGTTTTCACGTGGCTCTTACATTGAGGTGAACATATTTTACGGATCTCTTCCGTTTAAATATCGTTATTTTTCTTCTAGTTACCAACGGATGACCTCACACGCACCCCTAATTGAGTTTGTTTGTGCTCTCTGTAAATGACCCACACCTCTCATAAAGTGTTGACTCAACACTACTATTGACACATAGATACTTAAATGATTTTGGTGAATTGACACGTTGAGTTCTGAAGTCTACACCCTAAAATACCATACATTTAATATGGGGTTATTTCGGTAATCTCTTTTCTTCACGTTACTCTCCAGTTTTCTGTTCTGACCGTGTGGGGTCAGACTTTATTATACGAATACCCTATAGCTCTCTTGGGAGACGATGAAAGGACGTCCAAGTTTTTAGAGAGTCTTCATAGATAACGATTAATGAATTTGAACAGTGAATCTACGGTATTTACGATCTGGTGTAAATGAACGGGTGTGACACGGAACCTCTCCTACTCTTCCCTTCCGTTACTAAAAAATGACTCTTTTAATGGTACCCGGACTTAGTCCGACTCGAGAAAGTAATAAAATAACTTTGGACTTATATTGGAATACTCCATCCGTAATAAATTGGGGTAAAATCTCTTGTCCTTTTCCTCCGAGTTTGTTCCATTCATAAAGTAGGTTCTAGTGTCTTGCCCATTCGTTACCACAGTTTTAATCTTAGGTATGACCAGTCTAACGGTTAATGTGCGAGGTGTGTGAGGTGAAGGAGTGCCACCAGACACTACGGTTTAAGTGAGGAATGTTTCTCTCAGTTCTTTTATTGTCCTTCACAAGTTATACTTCATAAATCTGTACTCTTCTAATGTTGGGAGTGAAGGGTTTCTACCCTTATAGTAGAAGTAGTTTTAAAGGAAGGGGTACTTGTTGTATGAGTAAACTTTTATAAAGTTGACTTATTTTACGTTTACTTTCACCGGGAGATACCAATACGGTGAGAGGTTCTCGGTAAATGTTTGGATTGGGTCCTTGTCAATCAAGGTTCACATTATTTGTTATCACTTGATATTTAAGTGTTTGGGAAACCAACCCGACGAAACACAAAGACTGTATTTCTACGTAAAGGAAAACCGTCCTCCCGGAAGGAGAAGTAGTCTTCTCGAAAGATGACAGTCCAGTTACTGTAGGTGAAAGAAGAACGAACCGAGTGACCGATGTCAGTGACGTGTTCCGAATGACTCCTGTCGACTTCGATGTACCTCCCTTGTCTCGCCCCCTTTCTTTCACTCTCCACATTGTGTTCCAGCTTGGTATTCAAAATTTGACACGTCGAACAGGACCTCTTATGTGTCGGGTATTTCAGGTATGAACGGGGTACCTGTTTCTGAGAGATTGAAGTCTGTAAGTCGATATTTTACTGACGAATGGATCCTCTGTCTCCCTCGTGTTACGGAACACTCTTCTGGTTTTGAAGAAAGTCTACCGTAGACGGTTCAATAGGGGGGTCATGACGGTCATCTAGAGACATCTAGGACGAGGAGTGTGATAGAGGGGACCACTCCTGAGTGTAATATCTGTCTGGAGGCCTCAATTCCTTGACCAGAGACCAGCACCTGTTCTCATACACCGACATGACCGACACATAAGAGTGTCTGTACCATCATAATTCAGTCTTAGTTTGTGAAGGTAAGATTGTTTCGTCAACGAATATAGTTTCTTATGTCTTCGAGAAGTGGTGTTCGGTCTTTACCTATTTTACAAGTGGAATTATTATAGTCAACCTTTTTTGGGGTTGATAGAGTGAAATTGTTCAATGAGTCTGGAAGTTTCAAAAAGAATGGTTAATGGATGAATCCAAGAAGAAAGACGGGTGAAGGTATCAGAATGTGCTATACAATTGAGTGATAAAGTTTCTTTTATACGAGATGTTAGGTGAATCATCTTTTACGTACGATGAACTATTACCTTTTCGTCATCGTTGATTAATTTAGTGATAAAAAGAGTATATACTCCCTTTGGAACTAGTAAGGGTGCCCAAGTCATTGTTGTGTCCTCTTACTAATCATGACTGGTATTTTAGGAAATGAAAAAGGAGAGAAGGATGAGACTTGTGGATAATAAGTAATGTAACGGTCTTACACTTTGTGTCAGTCGTGTTTTGAGTCATTCACCTGATACAGTCTATTTTTCTTTGATCCAAATGGATGTCCAAAGTTAAAGAGTCTACCGGAACTTAAAGGGGTGAGTCGTGCCTGTAGTGTCCCTCGACTTCCGACTCGATTCACATTGAGTCCGAGTATAAAGAAGGGTGTTTCGTTACTCGAAACTTGAGTGGAAAAAAAAAAATTTGGTTGATCGGATACTGGTAGAAAGGGGGGGGAGGTAATTACCTTTCACGTCGGAGAGATTGGTGTACAGATGAACCCCAAGGAGGTTGTCTATGAGATTTTTGTTAAGACCTTTTGATAGGTAAAAGTACAACGTCGTTCGTGGTGTATAATTCTACTGAGATTTTTGATGTTCGTTACATAACCACTGCTAGACCTCTTTTCCATTGAGATCTAATGACAACCATCCTTACATTTGACCACGTCGGTGTTACCCCTTGTTATGCCGTCAAAGAGTTTTGTGATCTTTGTCTTGATGGGATACTGGGTCGTTAAGGTGAGGGTCCACATATCACTTTTTGTTTTGTTTTTCTGATTAAGTTTTTCTACGTACGTGGGGTTTCGAGTATTGTCGTAATAAATGTTGACGGTTCTATACCTTCGTTGGATTCACAGGTAGTTGTCTACTTACCTATTTCTTCTATACCACACATGGATGTGTATGTATGTGTATGTGTGTGTGTGTGTGTGTGTGTGTGTGTGTGTGCCTATAATTTTTGTTTGTTTTTAAGACGGTGAACGTGGTTGTACCTACTTGAACCTGTCGTACTACGATTCACTTTTTTTAGTCTGTCTCTTTCTGTTTATGATATACTTTAGTGTACATACACCTTAGATTTTTTATATTGCTCACTTACATTGTTTCTTCTTCGTGTGAGTGTCTATGTCTCTTGTCTAATCACCAATGTTCACGCTTCTCCTTTCTCTTCTCCCCGTAATCTCCCCACCCCTTCGTCCTCCATGTTCGATAATCCAAGTCCTATTCGATGTTCCCATACAACATGTTGTGTCCCTTATATCGGTTATAAAATGTTAATTGATATTTACCTCATATTGGAAATTTTTAATACTCAGTGATATAACGTGTGGAAATTGAAACTATTATAACATGTCGTTAATATGAAGTTGTTTTTTATTCTACTAAATCTACCAATGAAATACATACTTTTTATATGATACTTTTCTGACTGATATTACACGATATTTGGAGACGTGTACAGAATTCTTTTTAGTAAACCCTCTTTAGTCTACACATTATTAGTCTTCCCTTTGACTCGTGTGACTTGACGTTTGTCAGCGAGATTGCCGGTTCCAATTGCGATGTCTGTTGTCGTGTACGTAGAGTGAGAAGAGACGTCGGTAAGACGTGTATGAAAGATAAAAACCTGTACCAACCGACCTATGAAAGTATCGAAGAAAGAAGCCAGAGTAACCTGTGGTTCTTGGTAGAAGAACCTTAAACTAGAGCAGGTGTAGTCATGTCAGTAACTCTTAAAGGTATTTTTCGGATATTTGGTTCATTCTTCTTGTCTTTGCATTAACGTACCGAAACGAGTTTCCACTTTATTGTTTCATTATGTAAAATGGAACCTCTGTTTTCCATAAAACATAAAAAACAAACGAACCACAAAATTATGAAGTGTGAAATGTCGTTGATAATAGTGGAGGAAGGAGGATCCGAAATAGAGGAATTGTCCGTTGTTTTCTCAATTCACTGAATGTTTCATAGTGGAATTTTTAGTCACTAATTTGTTTTTATCTGTGTGGACCTTGTAAGAACGTTATTTCTTTGTTGGGAGTTGTATTGTGCATTGTCGTTTGTGTTTTTAATGACAGGTTTTATATTATATACTCTAATGGTTGTTTTTCCTAGTGTCCCTACCCCTTTCTTCCGTCTTTATCCCTGTAGTTTCAGAGTTATTTGACTTTTATTGAGTCGTATACTTAATACAATGTCCTAGTTTTACTTTACTTTAACCTTTTGTTGAAGTCTTTTTATATACCTTTAATGTGTTTTGTTGAGTACTGTGTTTCTATTATAATTTTATGAGTCCTTCATAAAACATGACTTATCTTTACTTTTATATGATTTTAGACATCTTCCATCAATTTCGGTATGTTAAAAGATAATGTTTTCCTACGTTTAGTTCTTGGAGTGGAAGATTGATTTTTCTTGATCTTTTTTCATTTAATTTCACTGTTATTTGGTCTCTTCCTTTTATTGTTTCTTGTATTTGTTTTATCCTTTTTTTATTTTATGTCTTTTTTGTTTCTTTGGTTTTACGTCCATGAAATTCTAGTTATTTTGACTGTTTGAAGATTAGTCTGAATCTGAATAAGTTTTTCGTTATCTATTGGGTTCCTTAGACACAGACAATTTCTTTGACTTAAACATTTTAGAAATGGTTTTTCTTTTAAGATCCGGGTATACAGAAGTCATACTTTTAGATGGTTTATAGACTCCTCTGTGTCATACTGAAAGGTCGAGTGGAAATTACGGTCGTAACACACCCACGAGTCAACGTATCAACTCAGACTGAGACGTTGGGGTACTTGACCCCGGGTGGTCCGAGGAGACAGGTACCCTAAAGGGTCCGTTCTTATGACCTGACCCAACGGTAAAGGAGGAGGTCCCGTAGAAAGGGTGGGTCCCTAACTTGGGTGCGGAGAACACAGGGGACGTGACCGTCCTCCCGAGAAATGGTGACGTGGCGGACCCTTTAGGGTACTCCGGTCGTAATGAAACTATCATTTTTGTCTGTAATGTCCTTTTGTCTGGTGAGAGAGAGTACTTAAATCGTTTTGTTTGGGTTGTTATTTATATTTTGTCGTTTAGTACTGGTTCACTCCAATCTTACTTTCCAATCAAATTATAAACTTTTAGTTAGTTACGTTTAGTAGTACATTTGTCTGATCAGTCAAGTTCTGTCGTTCTGTTTTTATATTTTCCGTAGATTTAATTTTTCCTTCTTCACTTTGACGGAAATAAGTGTTTCATAATTGAAAAGATATATCTTGTAAGATACAAGAGGTATTATGTTGATCTTGATGTTTTGCGTAAATCGTCAAAGTTCTATCTGTTTTTAGTTGATGTAAAGGTATATTGTTCCTCTTTGTCTTTTTGGTTATGGTATAGTTTGTACTTCATTACCCTATTTAGACTTTATTCCGTGTGTTCTGGTTATAATTTGATGGTTTATAATGACTCTGGATTAATTACTTGTCATACTTTTCCGTTTTTCTATCCTGTGACTTTCTATTTGAGGGGTCCAACCATCCACGAGTTATACGATGACCTCTAGTCACCTCTTGATTGAGGTCTTTCTTACTTCCCTACCTCGGTTTCGTTTTTGTTATGGGTCGACACCTACACTGACCACTATCTTTGTTTCAGGCTACGACATTTCTCGTTATGACGTATCCTTGGACTACAGTTCAGGTACTTAGTTCCGTTTGACTTTCACCAGTTTGTTCTCTACCGTTCTCACTTGCAACTGTCAGATCCTCAGTCGCTTGATTTTACCTGACCTTATCCACTTAAATTGAGTCTACTGGTAATATAGATGATGACACCCGTCCTTAGGGAGTCTTCTTTACCTCATCGGTAGTACCAGTTGTTCTCAGGTTTTACGTCATGAACCTACGTTCGAGTTTTTGCTGTCTTACTAGAGACAAATAAAGGTTCCGTTTGGTAAGTTATAGTGGCATTAGGTTCAGATACGGGGTTGGTCATTACGACTTCTTCGACTTCAACTTGCCAAGATACTTCTGGATGTTCTGGAAAATCTTGATTGTGGGTTTTTTCTACAGGAAATGTAAAATCCCCTGACCTTACGTTTTCATCCTTCAGTTCTTTGTGGACCTCATTGTCCATTTAAACCGGAAACTTACGTCTTACTTCGTCCCTTTTCTGATTATCTCAAAACGGTTCTTTTACGTAACCAGTATCGCTTATGGGAGAAGGTTGTTGTGTTCTCTTCTGAGATGTGTACCTGTAGTGGTCTACCAGTTGTGGCTTTAGTCTAACTAATTTAAGAAACGTCGGTTTCTACCTCTTCGAGATATGGCAGTTGTTTTTGTTCTGGTCCTCGACTGACACCGAGTCTAGTACTTGAGGAATATCGGTTTAAGTCTGAATGTAACTTCTTTCATCCCTTTTGTCGATGAAAGTCCATACTGGATTTAGTTTAGGGAATACTAATATGTCACCTTCACTCTTTATCTAAATTCCCGGATCTAGACTATCTGTCTCACGGACTACCTGACACCTACCTCCAAGCCCTGTGACATGTCTTCTTTCCCTAGATCTGGTTGGGGTACCTTTTCTTTACGTTTTTTCGTTTTACCGACAGACTCCTCCGGAATGACACTCTCGACAGATTTTTTCCCTTCACTTTTCGTTTTCTCTTTTCCTGTCTATATAGGTAAAGTTACGTCTCAGGTTTCTTGTCGTTCCTCTCTATTCTTTTGGAAGGAGTCGCTAGTTACGTTTCTTTATCTCCTTTTGTTGTCTTACCCTTTCTGATCTCTAGGGAAGTTCTTTAATCTCTACGGTTCCCTTGTAAAATACGTTTCTACCCGAGGTATGCACGTCTTTACATCCCTGGATTGTCTTCGTCTTCTATAATTCTTCTCCACCGTTCTTATGTGTCTTCTTGATATGTTTTTTCTAGAAGTACTTGTTCTATTAGCGCTACCACACTAGTGAGTGGATCTCGGTCTGTAGAACCTTACACTTCACTTCACCCGGAATCCTTCGTAGTGATGTTTGTTTCGGTCACCTCCACTACCTTAAGGTCAACTCGATAAAGTTTAGGACTTTCTAATACGACACTTTCACGACGTGAGTTATACGGTCGTTTAAACCTTTTGAGTCGTCACCGGTGTCCTGACCTTTTCCAGTCAAAAGTAAGGTTAGGGTTTCTTTCCGTTACGGTTTCTTACGAGTTTGATGATGTGTTGACGTGAGTAGAGTGTACGATCAGTTCATTGCGAGTTTTAAGAGGTTCGGTCCGAAGTCGTTGTGTACTTGGTACTTGAAGGTCTACAAGTTCGACCAAAATCTTTTCCGTCTCCTTGGTCTCTAGTTTACCGGTTGTAGGCGACCTAGTTCCTTTTTCGTTCTCTCAAAGTCTTTTTGTAGATAAAGACGAAATAACTGATACGGTTTCGGAAACTAACATACCTAGTGTTACTTGACACCTTTTAAGAAGTTCTCTACCCTTATGGTCTGGTGGACTGGACGGAGAGCTCTTTAGACATGCGTCCAGTCCTTTGTTGTCATTATTGACCTGTACCTTGTTGTCTGACCAAGGTTTATCCTTTTCTTAATACAGTTCCGATATATAACAGTGGGATGAATAAATTGAATATACGTCTCATGTAGTACTCTTTGCTACCCGACCTCCTTCGTGTTCGACTTAACGGCCCTCTTTATAGTTATAGAGTCAATACGTTTACTGTGGTGGAAATGCTGTCTTTTATTTCTTCTTGATTTCTCGGAGAACTACTTTCACTTTCTCCTCTCACTTTTTCAACCGAATTTACCTAACCTCTTCCTTTACCGTTGGGTGAGGTCACAAGAACGGACCTCTTAGGTCCCTTGCCCCTCGGACCACCCGACGGCAGATACCCCAGCGTATCTCAGTCTGTACTGACTTCCCTGAATCGTCGTCATCTTCGTCGTTTCGAGTTGTAAGACTTTTGATTCTAGTACCGTAGGTCTGGTAGTGAAGTAACGTTTATCTACCCCTTTGTCACCTTTATCACAGTCTGAAATAAAACCCCCCGAGGTTTTAGTGACGTCTACCACTGACGTCGGTTCTGTAATTTTCTGCCTTACTTTCAATACTGGTTGGATCTGGCATATAATTTTTCGTCTCTGTAATGAAACGGTTGTTTCTAGGTAGATCAGTTCCGATACCAAAAAGGTCACCAGTACATACCTACACTCTCAACCTGATACTTCTTTCGACTCACGACTTCTTAACTACGAAAACTTGACACCACAACCTCTTCTGAAAGTCTCAGGGAACCTGACGTTCCTCAAGGTTGGTCGGGTAGGATTTTTTCTAGTCAGGACGCACAAGTAACCTTGACTACAACTTCGACATTGAGGTTATGAAACCGGTGGAGTACACTCCTCTACACTGAGTGACCTTTTCTGGGACTACGACCCTTTTTAACTCCCGTCCTCTTCTTTCCCTGTTGTTTCCTACTCTACCAACCTACCGTAGTGGCTGAGTTACCTGTACTCAAACCCACCTGAGACCCTCGACCCTCCGGAACGCACGGTGCCAAGTACCCCAACGTTTCTCGACCTACGTTGACTTGACTTGACTTATTAGTTATCTATATATAGTACAAGTATCTAATTTTCTTAGTTATAACTCTTCAGTGGGATTTAACTAGATGTCTAAGTTGTAATATGTTAAATTTTTTTTTGTCCAAAAGGATTAAATGTTCGAGTGAGATTTTACACGTTACTTTACGTTTTCTAGATATTAACTGTTCTATTAAAATTCTTTCTTTAATCTTCAGAGTATAATGAGACTAAAATTCTGTCACGTTATGACTGTATTTGTATGTGTTTAGTTGTCTTATTTCGAGTTTCTACTTGGGTGTGTGTATACCGTTTGAGTAAAAACTTTTTTGTTACGTTTCCGTCACGTCACTCATTTTCGGTTAGATAAGTTGTTCGTACCGTCTCGCTGACGTACTCGTATACGGTTTTTGTTTATACTTCGATTTAGGGACTAAAAATAGAGTGTGGTATATGTTTTTAATTGAACTTTGTCTGTTCTACAGATTCACGTTTTACGTTACTTTTCTGAAGATTTCTTTCGTTCCTCTTTTAGAAACGAACCCAATCCCCTTTTATAGAATCATACTATAGTTTCCGTGTCCTGTATTTTCTTTTGGGACTATTTGACCGGAATTAGGTTCTTGATAACGAGACGATAACCCTTATATTTTATCATGTAGTGTGACCTTTTGTCATCATTACAAAGAATTCCGGGTGAACTAACATACGAGGTTCTACAACTCGAGATCCACTCGCTGACGTGGTAGTACCAATGGACCCAGTAATCCTGGAAAAAACATATCAAGAAGACATATAAGGACGGTGGAGGAGAATTAGAGAAGACGGACAATCCACGAATGGGAAAGACAGGAAAGAGCACGGGTAGGAACGTACTTTACAAGAGAACTAGAGAGGTTAAAGGAACTTCTCTAGAGATCAGAAAGGGTAAGACAACAAAAGGAGATAAAAAAACGTGACAAGTAAATTCTTCCGGAAGACTAGAGAGGAACGATAACAGACCTTGAGACGCCAGTCGACCCAGATGGAAAGGGGAAGAGGGAACGGAAATTGAAGAGAAGAAAGGTATCCAATAAGCATTTCGGAGGAACCTGTCGGTGAAACGGAAGAAATAAAAAGAACCCGTACCAAAACCAGTGACGGAGGACATGTCACAATCCTTAAGGGTAGGTATCAAGAAGTCCGAGAGACAGATGGTCTGGATTAGAGAGTTTAGATGAACAGTGTAGGTGACATATTAGTATTCCCTTAGACTAAATCCAGTATGGACTTACCGGATCACCAAAAGGGATGAAGTTAAATTCGGACTTAAAAAGTTATTTCTCAAGTATTAGACTCGGTCAGGTGAAGTCCAGAACAAGAACGACTGACATAACTCGAAGAACTAGAAACCGACGTTTCTTGTTAGTTATACTAAAACCATGACTGGTAGACCTCTACAGGTACAAATCTCAGTAGAGAACCCAACAACCTTTTCCCACAGACGGTACTGGTAACACGAGAGAATTGTGTTGAAACAACCGGAAACAGGACGAAGTGAACCCCGAAGGGACCACCGAGTTCACCATTTCTTGGGCGGGTGTTACGTCCTCTGGACCCAAACTAGGGATCCAACCCATCTAGAGGGCTCTTCCCTTACCGATGGGTGAGGTCTTAAAGAACGGACCTCTTAAGGTGCCTGCATGAAGTAAAACATGAGGTTCCGGTTTCGACGGACGATCAAGCCTATAGAGAACTGAAAGATAAAGACGTAAGGTTAAGGAATGTTACTTTTCGTATAGAAAAAAATGATAATCAAGATCTCTCAAATATCCAGAAGTATCTTGACCAGTTACAGTCAAAGAAACCACAATCATAAATCACGTGTCTGAACCTAATGACACTATTACTTCCCAGACGGAACCTTCGCTTGACTCTAGTAAGTCAGGAAAAACTCTGACATGGGGTTTATGACGTAAAGTCTAAGAAAACAACTGATACTCCCGATGAGGTGAAGAAGATGACTAAGCACTGGTGTCATCATCTATATTATCAGTAGACTTTTAAGTCTAAGGATTTTACAGTTACAAGTCAGAAGAGGACCGGGTATATATTAAATGGTAGAAGAGGACCTGGTATATGTTAAATGGAACTAAGTACCTTGATTGTAAGGTCCAAGGACACGTTATGACAAGAAATATCGTAACCTGAAGCGAAAATGGTGGTCTGTGTAGGCGTCGACTCACAGTAAAGACCAAACCGGGTCGACGAAGTAAGAGTGACCTCGATAATCATTGACGGGATGTGACAAGGGGTCATCGTATGACCTGTAGAAGTCTGGACGTCCCCCGAGTGGAGGGTCGTAGGATAGAAAATCGCGAAAGTATGACAGGTACCCCAAGAGGTCCTTTCTTATGACCTCACCCAACGGTAAAAGAAGAGGTCGGTGGAACGAAGGGTCCACCGAGTCACGATTTCTTAGGTGGACGTTTATGTCCTCGGTGTCCAAACTAGGGACCCATTCCTTCTAGTGGACTCTTCCTTTACCGTTGAGTAAGGTCATAAAAAGGGATCTTTAGGTGCCTGTCTCCTCGGACCACTCGATGTCAGGTACCTCAGGGTTTTCTTAACTCTTTTGAAGTCCACACTGTCTATATAGACAATAGTGTAAAATTACTATAAAGTCCATATATAAACCAGTTTTACATAGTTTAACATGTGAAATTTATCCCTGTCAAGAAGATGGTGTTATTTTGACTATTTTTACTTACTCCTTTTTGCGATGGAAGGAATCTTCTACATTTTGAAATTTATACATAAAAAGACTTAATATACTTTTTGTTTTAAGGTTAGTTTTAGTTTTGTTCTAAACACATTAAATTCTTATGAAAGTAAGTCCACTTATGTCGGTTGACGTTACTGCCAGTTCTTTTAAGACTAAGTATACCGGATTCTCTATAATTACGTATTGTTTTTAGGTTATTAATTTTCAAAATGTCACTAGTTATGAAACTAGTTGTCGTGTTTATTGTCGTGTCTTTACTGTGAACACATATTTTTATAAAGTTTACTACCTCCGTCACAGGATTCGGATACTTCTCTATTGTAAGTAATTCACAACCATTCTGGAGACTGGTTGTTAGTCCATCCGACATCATTACGCTAGTGTATGAGGGATGGTAGTCAAAGAAGGGGTAGGGATCAAGAGAAGTGTATCAAAGTAAGAAATGGAAGTGTCGTGAATTGTCAATGATGTGTTAAGAAATGACAGAGGTAAAGTCTGGACTGTGTACCGATCATAAATTATACATACGACAACTTTCTTAAGTACTTCCTTACGTATTGTCTTATTTCTTGACGTACTTACTTTTCTCCCTTTTTACTTTAGAACTCCAAAGACTGTTTTTTTGATCACAAACAAGTTTATTTTAGAGACCTTGAGAGATTTTGTGTAATTACTATTCGTCATATGGGTGTTGTGTTACAGTTCGTAAGTCCTTCGTGTGGGATTTTATACTTACCCGTTTTCCCGTACTTTATGTATTGAATACCAAGTTTTTCAAAGACTCTTATCACTAGTAGTAGAAAAAGAGATATATGTGTCTGTATGTGTGTGTTTTTATGTATATTTAATCCTCCCTTACACTATTTTGTTTTACCGTTCTTACAATTGTTGACTGTGTAATACGATGACAATTGTTAAAGAACAATTCAAACTTTAATAAAGTTTCGTTCAATTTTTCATTTTCAAATGTCTGTCTTTTTCAGGGTAGTGAGAAATGACAGAGTAAGGAGGGATGTTATTATGAGAAAAGTTTGAGTTTTTTTGTACGACGTCTTAATAGAAATTTCTAGATCCAATAAAAAGTGAGATATAACTTACTTTACTATTACATATATATATGTAATGATTGTTAATCCAACATAATAAAAGGAATTAAAGTTGTATGTGTTATACTCGTTATGACGATTCTCAAACCCGAGGTGACAGTCTTTTTGGATCTTCACTTAAGGGTAAAATTTAAATGGGCGACGTATTGTGTTGAGATAAATGGGATGGTGAATTAATCATACAAAAACGTCTCTGAAGTAACGAGAAGATCAAGATCTATTCGTTTTACTGTAGTGATTCACCTAAAATGGGAGAAAGGATATCCATTACTTTATACTAGTACCTTTCGTTTTTTTCCTTTGATGAGTGGGAGAACGGGGGTTGTGGCATTATTACATTTCTATCTTCCCGGTAATTGATGTCAAATTTTTATTCTAACTCATATTAATTCATAATACAACCCTATATGAATGGGTAGATTTTAATCTGAAAGTATCCGTCGAAAAAACAGTGTGTGTCCTGTTTAGGTCCACCCAAAGAAGAGTAAGTAAACGTCTATTTCCCGTCGTAGTTTTGTGACATCCACACATGTTCAGTGGCGTGCCGTACCCTAACAGTCGGAGTAAAAAGGATTGATCTGCTGTCCCTTCTGTTGTACCTTTCAGTAAAGTCTTTTCTCTTGTTTCGGAGTTTTCAGTATTTTTAGACTTCTTCAGTATGTTCGGATTGTTTTACTTTTTCTTTAAGTTCGGTCTTAAATAAAGGTAGTTCTGAGGTTATATGAATTAAACATAAGTGACGAACTCGACATTAAAAATTTTCTGGTAAAGTGAAAGACTTTCTTTCGTTTGGAACATTTTAGTGTGCATCTTTTTCTATGTATATTTTACTTTTGTAAATTTCGAAATAGGAAGTTAATTTTTATTTATAAAATTTTGTACTTTTGTACAAAGAAAAAGTAGAGAAGGGGATGAATTTCCCTTGGTGACGATAGGTAGAGAACGTACAGGAAAGTGTCTACCAGATACGTATTAGTTCGCACAGAAAATTTTTTATAAAAGTGTCTTTACCACCGTACGTTAAGTGTGTTAAGACATGAATATAAATTTGAAAAAGATTAGGAAATAGTGATGTCTACTATGACGTTATCTATCGATGTCCTATTTAAGGATCCTCCTTTTGAAAACTCAGGTTCAGATAGACACTAAAAACAGGGTTATTGTTTGATTGAAAGTGTCTTTAATGGATGACTAAATGTGTATGTGTACATAATTACACGAACCGAGGGAAGTTGGAATAGTTATATCGTTAAGAACTTAGGAAATTGGAGACGGCTAGACTGTCCACTTTTTGTGGGTAATATCAAAACATTATGTGAAGATTCACTTCGACTCGAAAAATATCGAAGATTCCCAGTAAACACAAAGGTTCTTGATAAATAAGTTTTGGAAGAACTAAAAGATGAACCAATAATTAGAAACCAATGGATATAATTGGTCGGAGTATATACACTATACTTGACGTTTACATAAAAAGTGAATTCTTTCTTTTGAAAAATGAAAGCATATTAGTGTATACAACTTCACAGTCATATGACTATTTTGGATCAAGAGATAAGTTAAGAATAAGGTTGACCATCTCCTTATGTTTGTAGTTCTGTGTGTATTGTAGGTCTAATCTAGTCTGGTCCAAAAAGACATTTCGGAAAGTTTGGAGGGACATATGGGAAATGTTTTTTTTTTTTTTTTTAGAGTCCAAAATTAGTCAAGAGAATAAGACTATCTTTTAGATAAAGAGCTGATATGCGATTCGGGATGTTCCTTTTCCAGATACAGTGACAAGTGATGACACTAGATTCACAATGTTGTATCAAGGTTCCTACGTTACATACGAGTCATAAACAGTTGGTCTACCATCTTCCTTACCTCTCTCTGACCTATTTACCATTTCTGTTTCTTTTCCTTTTTCTTTCCTGAAGAAGTATACGTGATATTTCAGATCTTCTTTAGTGTCTTTTAATATTGTGGCAATCAGGAGGGACTCCCCCTCCTAGAAATCCTATAAGAGGAAAAAAGGAAAACCAAATGGACATTAAAGAAAGGAGATTTTACTTGTGACCAATAAAATATTATATTTTTCTTTTATTAAATCGGTTAAGTAGTGATATCGTCAGCATATACGTTTCATCGTGTTACTTAATTGGAGATGGAATTAGAATCACTGTGATGGAAAATTGGATGTGTCCACTAGATATAATAGTAGGAGTAAAGTATGTACTCCTTTGTCCGCGTTTCTTTCCTTCAATTGAACTGATTGTAGTGTCTCAGTCTCAGTTATAGACTCGGGACTACTAGATCGAGTTCTCAGACATCACAGAGAATCACAGATTGATCCTAAGATCTTCTCTAAAATCTTCCATCTCCCTAAGTACGTTCACCCATCGTGTCAAATTGATAACCCGACGGGTCATTCAAGTAAGTCCAAAAGGACATATTACAATCCCTTATAAGTTCTACCTTTTTCCACTCTTTTCTTACACTCCGTTAAAAAATACTATATACGAAAGTAATAAAGGGGAAGGTAAATTATTGTCTATTGGAAAATACATTACGTCTTAGAATGTCGTACAATGTGTGAAAATGTTTTTAAAGTACATTAAGAGTATTAACATACTGAAGGTTTCTGATCATGGAGGATAAAGATGAAAACTTTACTGTTACAACTCCAATGTTCTATGATTTTTTTTATGTGAGTTCTTCTGTGTCGACCGTCTCGTCATTGTGTTTAAGTTTACAAGAAGTGAAAGTACTTCTGTAAGGATCAACATACAGTACGACGACGACGACGTTTCGGCGAAGTCAGCACAGGCTGAGACACGCTGGGGTATCTGTCGTCGGGTGGCCCGAGGGCGCAGGGACCGTAAGAGGTCCGTTCTTGTGACCTCACCCCACGGTAAAGGAAGAGGTTACGTCCTTTCACTTTTCAGTTTGACTTCAGCGAGTCAGTACAGGCTGAGAGTCGCTGGGGTACCTGACATCGGGTGGTCCGAGGAGGTAGGTACCCTAAAAGGTCCGTTGTCATGACCTTACCCCACGGTGACGGAAGAGGTTACGTACTTTCACTTTTCATTTTCACTTCAGCGAGTCAGCACAGGCTGAGAGTCGCTGAGGTACCTGACGTCGGGTGGTCCGAGGAGGCAGGTACCCTAAGAGGTCCGTTCTCACGACCTCACCCCACGGTAACGGAAGATCAAAATATAGTATGTACCGCCATCAAAAATCAAAATTAATAGATGCAAAAGGATAAAACGATTCTCCAAAACAAGACGCTCCTTTCCTACGACTAGATGAGTCGTGGATTACCCCATTGACCTCCTAAAAAAAAAAGTTAATAACAATATCTAAACTTATAAAGTTATCTAAAAGATTATTGTTGAATGTGAACGTAAGGATTCTCCGTAGGGAAGTAATATAATAAAAAATTGTTCTCATGACCACATCATGACCACAAGATCCTCCAGAAGATCCAGAAGTGTCTTGACTAGTTGAAGTCGAACAAGTCGTGGCCACAAACCCGGTATCTGAACCTAAAGACACTATGACTTACCACACGGAACCTTTACTTGGTTCTAACAAGACAACAAAAATTCCGACGTGGGTTCTTGACGTAAAGTCTGAAAACAACTGATACTCCCGATGAGGTAAAGAAGACTTCCTGAGTACGATTGTCATCATCTATAGTGCCAGTAGACTTAATTTTAGTGGGTAAGGGTAAGTAAAATCAAGTGACTAAGGATTCTACGGCCGTAAATGAGAACGGTAGAGGACCAACTGGTGTAGGTTAAATGGAACTAAGTACCTGGACTGTAAGGTCCAAAGACACGTTTTGACAAGGAATATCGTGACCTAAAATGTAAGCAGTGGTCTGTGTGGGCGTTGACTCACGACAAAGACGAGACCGAGTCGTCAAAGGAAGAAAGACCACGACAATTATCAACAGGAGACGAGAAGGTGTCATCGTACGACCTCTGGAAGACTGGAACCACCCCCTCCCCCGAGTAGAAAGCCACAGGATAGAAAAACGGGACAATATGTCAAGTACCCAAGAGTGACGATGATATGACCCCACCAAACAGTAAGGGAGGAGGTCACTTAGTGCAAAACAGTGTTGAGATGATACTGGGTTGGTAGGACCTACCGGGATGTGTCGTACCGAGTATCGAAGTTACTCAATGTCTTCTGGGAAGCGGGGTTGTTCCGTCACTAGGTTTTTTCCTACAGGATAAGTAGTATCTCCTAACTTGACTTTTTCATCCTTCAGTTCTCTATGGACCTCATATACGTTCAAACCGGAATCTTATATTTTATTTCGTCCCGTTTCCGATTGTCTTAAGACGGTTCGTTTGTGTGACCAGTATCGTTTGTGGTAAAAGTTGTTGTGTCTCTGAGATGTGTACCCGTAGTGGTATATCAGTTATAGCTTTAGTCTGACTAATATAAGAAACGTCGACTTCTACCTCTTCGAGATATTTCAGTCGTTTTTGTTCTGGACCTAGACTGACACCGAGACTAGTACTCAAGGAATGACGTTTTAAGTTCAAATTTAACTTCTTTCATCCCTTTCGGTGATCCGGTAAGTCTATACTGGGTTTATTATTAATTAATACTAGTCTGTCGTCTACACTGCTTATCTAAGTTTCCTAATCTAGACCATCTGTCTCACGGACTTCTTCATACCTGTCTCCAAGTATTGAGACATGTCCACCACCACTGGTTTTGGTAGGGGTTCTTTCTTTAGGTTCTTCCGTTTCATCAATATGTTCGTCCGAAAAGTTTATCGACTCCTTTCTTCGCTTCGGTTTCCGTTCCCTCTTTCCCTTGTTACATGTGGTTTGACTTGTCTCAAGGTCTCTTGTCGCTCCTCTCTATTCTGAAAGAAGTTACTTGTTACGTTTCTTCATCTCCTTTTGTTGTCTTGCCTTTCCTGATCTCTAGAGAAGTTCTTTTGACCTCTCTAGTTCTCTTGTGAAGTACGTTCCTACCCGTGCTATTTCCTGTCTTTCCCATTCCTGGATTGTCTCCGTCTTTTCTAATTCTCCTCCACCGCTCTTATGTGTCTTCTTGATATGTTTTTTCCAGAATCACTGTCCTTTTGGGTGTTACCACACCAGTGAGTGGATCTCGGTCTATAGGACGTCACACCTTCGTAATGATACTTGGTTCGATTACCTCCACTCCCTTAAGGTCGTCTCGATAAATTTTACGATTTTCTAATACGACAATTTCACGACGTGAGTTGTACAGTCGTATAAACTTTTGGAGTCGTCACCGGTGTCCTGACCTTTTCCAGTCAAAGGTAGGGTTAGAGTTAAGACACATTTTAAGTCTATGATACAAGTTTTTCAATTAATATGTGTGAGTTAGTCTAGGGAGAAGTTGTTGATCACGACTTTTGTATGGAGGGAATCCAGGGCCCTGAGAGTGATAGGTGTAAGTACAGACGAGATTTAGTGAAATGTTTTGTCTTGTAAAGTGTATAGTACTTTTGTCTTGTAAAGAGGGTGGAGGAATTCGATAGTAAGAGAGATTAAAAACGGATTATTTGGGTCCCAAAAAATCCGAATAGGAGAGTTGACGGACATTAAGAAAAAAAGAGAGGTCAAGGGTAGTGGTAGGATCAAGGACAGAATAAAAGTAAGACGACATCACAGAGACGGAGATTTTGATGAAAGTATTAGATTCAAGGTAGTAGATAGACGATTCAAACGAGTTTTGTGGATACGAACTAAAAGATTATTGTATATGGTGTAGGATTTCAATAGTTGGGTTACATACAATTGTAATCCTGCCAGACTTCTCATGGTAAGTGACAAAAGAATGTTTTACAAGACTTTTTATAGTCCATCTTACTTATGACTCCTTTTCGAGTTTTCTCAGAGTTTTGTCTAGACAAAAGTGAACATTCGTCTCTTTCTTTTGTAAATTACTTGAAATTTGTCCTAGAACAATAAAGAAGTTTATTGTCTTGACAATTAAAAGAATTTTGACAGCTAAAAGAATTTTGACTATGTGGACTTTTCTTAGATAAGAATATATCCTCTTTAGGGTTGGTGAAGTTATACGGTGAAAGTAACAAAACTTACAGGTTCTTAGGTTGTCAAACCAATAACAAAATCAACGACAGTATATCTTATCGTATCACAAACTTCCTTTTCTCCTTTTTGTGTGTGTTTGTTTTTACCAAGTATTTTTTGAATGCCTTATGTCGCGACACATGGACATGTTGAAGAATCAACATTTCTCTTCATTTCTCTTCGCGAAAGAAGGACTGATGTCAAACTGTGTCATTTTGTATTTACATTGTGTTCAAGGTAAGGGGTTGTCACCGACACGAATTATATGTCGGTCGTCACTCATAGACGGTTTATTTGATCCCAATTTGGTGATTCTTTAAAAATTATAGGTTTGACAAAGACTGATTGTTTTACCTTTAAAGTACACAAAGTTACATCATAGTTAAAATTGTACTCTTCCTCTTTTTCCGTGACACTCCTGTGAGTTTACTTGACTACGGGTCACTGATCTCTTCTGGGACCCAGATTTGTGTACGGGAGCTCCCGGAGACGGCGGTGGAGTCCCGTAATTTCAGGAGGACGACTGGAGGAGACGAGTATTGGTGTCCAAGGGTTAAACCTTCGTTAGGGTCAAAGTACATTAAGATAGGGAAAAGTTATTTCCATTCAAGTTCGTTTACTATTATGTGTTTCGAAATCTTTCTATGGACGTTTATGACGAAAGGTCTTATTGTCTGTCCATCTAAATATTAGTCCTATAAATATAAAGACCGGGGTACACCGTTATACCATGGAACAATTCTTTTGACCTTATACCAGTCTTCTGGTTTGAGAAATAAGAACAAGATGATATTGGATTCACACGCTAGACCCAATCGTTGGAGAAAGTCGGAGTCCAAGGAGTCGTCGTTTTACCCTTGTTGAGGTATGTCCGAACGATCAATTCTTTCAGAATTCTTCGTACATTGTCCTCGAGTTGTCTAGTAGGGAAAGAGCTGTGTTAAGAGAAAGGTGAATTGACATGTGTTACCATCGACCAGTGGTTTGGGTTGGGAGGGGTGGGGTTGGCATTCAGGATTAGCGTCCTGAAAAGAGTACTTCAAGGAGAATAGGTCTTTCCCAGGAAGGGTTTTCATTACTAAAATTTCTGCGGAAGTAGGTGATAAGGACTAAAGAGGGTATTTAATCGTAATCCAGGATTTTTAAAACAACGATAAAAAGTTGTGTCAAATATACGACTATTTTCCTCGGTTGAGAGACACAAGTCATAATCGACACCTAATAGATATTAATCGTCCCTGTCTAATGACACTTGGATTTCGAGAGAAAGGAGAAACTATATTATAGGAAAATACCGAGAAAAACAAATCAGTGACGGACTCTTGGGAACGTAAGAGACGTTAATATTACGAATAGGTACTTATAAGGACTTACTCTTTTGTTTTTTTCAAGTTTTAAAATATGACATAGTAATTAAAGGTATGAATGAATATCCTTTTAATCATTGTATTTTTTTCGTTTTACGGAATCTTACAAAGTGACGAAATGAATGTCCCGTGTAGTTCCTGTGCGCTTCCGATCACCATCGCTAGAGTGACAGTCCTAGACGTCATTCAAAAAGAAATTGAACTCCCCTTTAGTTGTTATTTATGTTACAAATTTTTTGACACTGAATACTTGTCCTAATATCTTTATATACGGTAGAATAAATTTTAAAGGGTTTGTGAAGTTTATCTAGTTCTTTGATGTTCTTGTTTTATTTTAGAATTCATAATTACATATCTTTTGTGTCGGTACGAAGGTCATAATCCAATTTCTTAATCTTTGAGATTTACTGTACAAATTAGTTTGAAAATTCTAAAGAAAAATTTTAATTTTAACACCCATTCCTCTTCAAAAATTTTGTCGACAAAGTCCGAATTCTTGTCATGTTAATCCCTTCCGTCGACTTGAGACTCGAAGTTATGAAAAAATTTTGTGCACGTACTGATAAAATTAATCCCTTATGTACATTAAAGGTTATTAACAATTTAGACATTTATTAAAATGTTTATTTTATAAGAATATGAAATATTTTTTTCCATTTTATAAAAATATGAAACTGAGGTCTTTTTATGATACCTACATCCTAATAGACGGTAGAAGAAGTGGTGTATTATGTATGTTCAATGACGACTGTGTTTGATTATTTATGTATTTGACGGAAGTCTACGGATTAAGAGTTGTGGTACTATCCCTCTTGGCCTGACCTTGACCTTTCTCACCTTGGAAGCAGTCCATTCTTCTTGACACCTTCTTAAAGGGACCGAAGGTCAAGATCTATCCTTCTAGTTGTGACACGACACACTCTACTCTTTACCGAACTCATATTCTTTGTTTTATGGGCGGTCAGATACAGACTGCGTCCTATGTCATACGAACCCCGACCACGTGCCCCTACTGTGTCTCTCTACAATACCCCTCCCTCCACCCCCCCTCCCCCCAAGTACAAACCCTTACGTACATTCTTAATTTCTAAAATTTTAAATTTTATTTATTTATTTAATTTTTTTTTTTTTTCTTTGTTTTATGGTAAAGTTGTCGGGATGAACCGAGAGAAAGGTTGGGTGTCTAAGGGAGAGGAAAGACTAAGTAAGTGACTACACCCTCCATTACCCCCATTTTATAAGAGAAAGGGTCTTTTTTTACAGAACAAGTTAATTGCAGTCAATGACTTAATAAATGTCGAACCCAATGTGTAGTGTAAAAAAGGAGATAAATAATAATATGTCGTACTTTCATATTTTCATGTTTTATTTTGTAGAGTCTTCCGTTTATAATAAAGACTACCTATAGTTGTAAAGAAAACGTTTTTCTGGAAAATTCAATCTTCAAAAAATTCACATATCATGTGATGTGTGACCTTCTGAACTTCTGGACGTAAGGATAAGGGTTGCGTCCGTAGTTTTGACGGTTGTTGGTCTGTAAATGGTTTTAATTGAAGAATTCTTTTCCGTTTTATAGTTATAATTAACTCTAAGTTTGAAGTAGGAGAACCCTCGTCAAAGATTCTCTTCCCAAAAAGTTAAATATATCGAGTTAAGAATTCTTATAAAAATTGAGTATTAAGTAAAAACCAAAAATAATTAATAAGGGTTTAACAAAGACATAACTACATATACACTTCGAAAATTTTAAAGGTAAATTTTGGTATAGTATACGAGTCAGAATGTTTGTTATGAATGAATCACGAGACCTTACTAGTCCCAAAGATTATGGAAAGTAAAAATTAGAGACATTATTGTACCGACTACACTCAACAGCATGTTCTATATGTCTGTACCTCATTAAGATGTTTCTTTCTATTAGACATAATTTCTACTCTCTATTATCAATAACTATATTTTGTAAACAGATTCTTTGAGACCAAAGATTTTTATTGTACGTTTTATTAAATATGTCGTTTCAGTCACTGACCCTTCCCTTGTTTTAGTTAAGTCAATGAAATCCCTTCTACTTACGAAGTGGGATAATTTCCATAAAGAGTCAGTGAATGGTGAAATTTTGTAGATACACTTTTTATTTTACGAGTCTAGTTACCAAAAGGTTGACACAAAGATTGAATCGTTTTGACCACGGAGTCCTCGGTGGTACCATACTTACTCTTATATGGGAGGATACTTGTGTAGGTTGATCTTAAAAGACAAAAAATACATTATCCCTTTTATGTCAGTTACTTTTTACTCAAGGTGATATCTTTGTTTCAAGTTTGTGGACACCAGATTTAATTATGAAGATTAGGTCTCAAAGTGTCAAGATTAAAACCGTCTGTGGACGATGTATTGGAATCCGTTTAGTAAGTGTACTTAGGGTTTAGTCGAAAAAAAAAAAACTCTTTTTTAAACTGTTTAATTAACGATAAACGTTTACCTGTAAAATGACCCTTCTCCGTCGATGACATCATATATTCTGTGTACTTTTTTATTATTTTTATTTTTTATGTTACAGTCTTTTATTATCGTAGGTTAAGGTATGGGAGAATTCTGAACCTTGTTTCCTTGAAAGTACTCGATAGATATTTCGTTACTTCTCTACTATATATTAAAATGAATTTATGAATTTTGGGTGGAGTGGTTAAGTGATGTGTATAAGTAAGTTGACTAAGATGTTATTTGTTTTATGAAAATTATCAACGGTTTGGTTTGTGAAACTTATAGTAAAAATTGTAAGACGATGTCAGGAAAGTTTATAGACTTATAGGTTTTCTCATATGTTTAAATGACTAATGTGTACGTTCTTTTCTTATAATAAAGGTAATTCACTTTCAACGAGTCAGTACAGACTGAGACACTGGGGTATCTGACATCGGACGGTCCAAGGAGACAGGTACCTTTAGAGGTTCAGTTTTATGACCTCACCCATCGGGAAGGGAAGAGGTCCCCTAAAAGGGTTCGTTCCCTAACTTGGGTCCAGAGGATGTAACGTCCGTCTAAGAAATGGTAGACTCGGTGGTCTCTTCGGGTTCTTATGACCTCACCCATCAAATAGGGAAGAGGTCTCCGAGAAGGGTTGGGTCCTTAGTTCGGATCCAGACGACTTAACTTACGTCTAAGAAATGGTCGACTCGATAGTCCCGTCGGTAATATTCCCCAAATTTTTTTTTTTGTTTGGACGATTCGTAAGTTATAGACGTTAGTAAATGAGTTTTTGTTTTAGATATTCCAGTATTAGTAAAGTTTTTCTATATGACGAATTTAAAGAGAGTTTTTTGAAGTAATAGAGTGATTTGAAATTTCGTAATCATGAACGAGTCAATTGTTACAGAGAATATCAACATATATTGTGAATAAGAGTTCTAAAATGAATAACAAATATTATTCATCCGGGGTCTATTAATTCGTTAAAACGGTTTTAGTTTGTTAAACGGTTGAACTCTGATTCGGTTCTAAAGGACTTAGGAATGGGTCACGATGTACTGACATGTATATTCAATTACGTTTATTTTTTATAATCCCTATTTGTTTAACATTTTTAAGTCTTTACTCTCGAGTTCTCTTGTTAGTAATCTCCTGGATCATTAGTGTCAACATGTCAGGTTTCTAATTATGTTTTTATAAGTAATACCAGTCGAGTCGTTAATGGAACCACTATTTTGATTTAATTAAGACCGATGTTTGTACTGAGTTGAAGAAGTAGGTATTCCTCTTTATGATATCAAATAAAGATACTTTGTCGTTGTAATTTCTACTACTAGTCTTTAATAACTTTGGAGAAGGTAAAGATAATGAAGTCAATATATTTATTTGTCAAGATTTTACCTTTAGGGACAACATAATTGGTCATAAAGTATTAACTGTTTTTCGAAAAATTCTGAATTCTTAGACGTCTTTTGGTTCAGGTAGTTAGATTTTCATACCTTTATTTATGTTTTGATTCATTTATAAAAGATCATTTATATTTAGATTCATTTATAATGCTCTATAAGTGCAATAAATACATAGTCTACAAGTATATTTCCGACTTTATTTAATACAGATTAGTGTTGTCCTCATGTAAATTGGTAAAGGGGGTTTCGGATTATTTCGAAAGAAACAGGGAGAAGTATTTATACATTGTCATCGGGGTTAGGGGTAAAAAATTTTTATAGTGAATTTTGTGTGTGTATTTGTATTGACGCTAATTGGTAATTGAATTCTTTATGACAATCCCATGAATAGAAGAAACCTTCTATTGTCTCTACTATGACTTCTTTGGAATTTCAAAATTGGAAATTCTTAGAGTAGAGAGATGGGGCTTAACTTTTAATACTGAAAACCCCCAATATTTGTCTTTTCACTTACTGTACTTGATCATCGGATTCTTTTTCGTTTCGTTTAGTCATGGTGGATCTCCTTAGTGCAAGTACAAGGGGTCTCTTTTCTTAGAAATGGAAAGGTTAAAGACTACGGGTTCTTTACCTTTAGACCAAACCGTGTCGACTCCTATTGGATTGATTTCTACATTATAAGTTTCCCGCAGGTCCCGCGAAGACAAGTTAAGGTAAAAATCCACCACCACGTATCGGGATATTGGTATTTTTTCCTTTCGTTAAATTTTTAGACCCGTCTCCTCGTTTGTAAAAGAGGCTTTGTTCATGTCATAGAACGGATTAAAGTCAGTGTGATTTAAGAAAAGGAAATAGGACCTTTAGTGTGTCAAGAGTTGGATTCCACTCCTTTGGGTCTTCTCCTTTTATTGGAAAATTTTTACAATATTTTATAAAATGTTTAGGTTTTTTTACATTGTTGTTTTTAAGGTACAAGGTAATTTTAGTTTCCACGACTCTAGAACCGTATAACCGATACTAAAAAAAAAGGAAAAAAAATTTGTTATTTCAACTTAGAGAAATATGCCTAAGTAAAATCCTTGAACGTAAGTAAGTTTATGGTCCTCACTGTTTCTCCCTTTTGCTTGAGACTTTTAACTTTTTTTTTTTTTTTTTTTTTTTTTTTTTTGGTGATGTTTGACCCCTTAAAGTTTCCTTAATAATTTTAGAACACTCCCTATTTTTACAAGAGAACTGGACGTATGTCAAAAGAGTCCTCTTTCACCAGGTCATAAGGGTAGAGAAATTCTTAAAAGGTGTCAAACAACACTAGGTGTGTCAGTTTCCAAAAACAGATCAGTTGCTTCGTCTACAAAAGGACCTTAAGGGAACGAAAGAGATACTAGGTGGCTTGTGACCCAAACTGACGATCAAGGAGACGGAAAAGATTTGGGTCAAACATGTAGACCTTCAAGAGTCAAGTGTATGACGACTTCAGATCGAACTTTCTAAAACTCTTATTAAAAATGATCGTACGTTTTACTCATGTTGACAGATCATCAGACTCGTAAGAAACCGTGACGGGAAAAATCCCTGACCTTACTTTTGATTAGAAAAAAACGCTGGTGACGACTCAAAAGGTTTAAACAACTGTATGCCTCGTGTCGTGAACTTGTCGTAGTAGAAAATCGTAAATTTTGTCGAGTCGACCTTAAGGGAGTGGAGGTGATCGAAAGAAGCTTCACTTCGAAGGATTCCGGGTGAACTGAAGTGTGACGTCTACGGATCGAGACCTACTCGCTGGTGTGGTGACGTCAACAGGTCCAGTAATTCTGTAAAAAACATATCGAGAAGACACATAAGAACAGTGGAGAATTAGAGAAGACAGAAATACTCCAGGACTGGTGAAGACGGGAAATAACACGGGTAGTGACGTGCTTTGTAACGATGAGGTAAAGAAGATTCCCTAAGAACGGGTGTCATCATCTGTATTACCAGTGGACTTGATTTAAACGAGTAAAGACGGGTAGAGTCAAGTGACTTAAGACTCTACGACTACAAGTGAGAACGGTAGAGGACGAACTGGTGCAGACTAAATGGAACTAAGTGTCTGGATTGTAAGGTCCAAGAAACGTTATGACAAGAAGTGTCGTAACCCGAAATGAAAGTGGTGGTTTGTGTAGGTGTTGACCCACAGCAAAGGTGAAGCCGGGTCGAAGAAGTAAGAGAGAACTCGACAATCATTGACAGGAGACGGGAAAGGGTCATCGTATAACCTGTGGATCTGGACCTCTCCCTGAGTAGAAGACCACATCAATAGAAGACGGAAAAACATAACAAGAACACCATTCTTGTAACTTCACAAATAAAACGGTAAGGGAAGAGGTTTTGAGAGGTGATTCTTGACAGGGAGAACTCACCGAGACGGACGATACCGAGTATCGATGTGACTCAATGTGTTCGGGGAAACTGTGCTGTTCCGATACTAGGTACTTCCCCTGAGGTGTGTGTGTGTGGAAATAAAAACGGGTTCGTAAAAAATTTACGGTGAAGATCTGAACACTGAACTGGGTATGAAAATATATGTAGAAATTTTCTGGAGTCCTTTATTCTTGTCATAGTATTGGAATGTTTTAATTGGTACTAAAAATTTTAGTAGATTATAGATCAAATATAACGTTGAAGAGTTGACGGAACTTCTACTGAAAATAAGATAATGACTTTGAAAGTTTACATATGTTTTGATCTCTTTTTTCAGATTCGTTTGATAGTGGGTTAAGTTATCCAATGAACATTCATCAGAAACGGGTAGAGTTTCATAATATATTTCATAGGGTCTGTGTAATAAAATAGGTATGTATCAAACTGTACATTCTACAGGGAAATGTCAGACTTAGCCTTAGGCTTGATCTCGGAGTCATACGAGTCGACAAACACTTCAGAGGAAATACGAGATACTTTCTTATTATAGGTAGAAGAGAGTGGGGGACGGGGTTTTGAGGGTGAGACAAAGCCTGCGGCAACAAGACACCCCCTGGGGTCCCGAGAACTAGACTTCTTATAAGAGTAGACCTAATCCGCCTGACGAAGGAGTCTCAAACTTCTACACTATGAGGTACGAAATTCGATCATTAATCACCGTGTCCGAACTGATCTAAGTCCAAGTTTAAAAGTCTCTGTTTTGGAAGTGTCTCTTCCGATGTACGAAGGATGGCACGGTGCAGTACCCCGTGGCTTACCGACAGACGGGGTGACAGTCACCAGAGCTCCGACTAGTCAAGTCGAACCCAGTCGGACTGGGGAGGGTAGATCGAGACTGGATCACCAAAGTCATAGGTAACCAGTGCCAATGGATCTAGGTAATAAACTAAGAACCTAATGTTTTTTTTTTTTTTTCCAAAAATTTTAGGTAAGAAGGAAAACGAACATAATTTGGAAAGATATTTGTTAAACTGGTGTAGTTGTAAACCAATGAGGTTTTAGTTAATAAGATAGTTAAAAATCTCGTTACTCAACTACGTTGGAGGTTACCAAATAAACAGATGAATTTATAATATAAAATCTGCGGTTATAATAGGGTAGAATCCGGTTCCCTTAGAGCAGTGTGACCTCGTACACACACACAAAATTGTTTTCTTTTATGACTAACATGAAATGTGGTCTAAATGACTCTCCATCTGGTAGTCACATTGATTATATACGTCCTTTTTTTAATACATAGTCCTCTTTCTTTAGGTGTTTGAGTCTTTCTCTTATGTAATTCTATTACCGTGACCATGACTGTGCAGAGGGTGACGTTACTCTCCGTTGTGAACCCTCTAAAGACGGTCGACGTGACATTGTATGTAGGAGAGGTAAGAAAACCTTAGAGATGTTCTTTATAAGGGGGTGTGTGTGGGGATTGGAGTGTCGAGGTGTCCAAATGTAGGTAAAGAGTTTTAGACAGATTTTCCTTTTTATTACGTCGGAAAGTTTTGAGAGGTCCGTTTCTCCCAGAAAAAAAAAGGGGGGAGAGGACGAGAATTTTTGTGCATTGAAAGAGTACTCCACCGGTCAGACATGTTGCCGTCGTAGACCCAGTTTCTACCACCATACCCCTGTAAGGACTTCCGAACACAGACAGGAGTGATGTGTACAGTAAGATGTTAGGGACGACACTCGACGAATGACAGTAGGGACAAGAGTTCTCCGACCTTTTTGTTACCTAATTTCATAGAAAATTTTCGGTAGTAGAACTAGACCCATTTTTGTCGTGTATTTGACGAAAGTAGTGATAAACTGGGAATAATAGGTCCCTATGGAACGATAATAGTTCCCTTGTGGTAAAAGATAAGTCAAGTGAGAGACAAGTGCGTTGTCTCATAGGTTGGTGACCTAGGTACGACTGACGTATGACGTTATTCCAGTATGTCTGACTCTGGACAAGGTCCTGTGCTTAAGTTTAAATGAGTCTCGGGTCTACCCTTTAGGGTACTGACAGTTTCGAATAAGGAGGTTCTAGACAACACGTTATTTAGTCCCAGTACCCGTTCCTGGTGTTCAGTTTGAAGAGACACCGAACAACTACGAAGAATGCTGATCTTGTTTCAGGGACTTCTAGAGGTACCACTATTTCTCGAGTTAAGAAGAGGATTCCACCGTCATATGAGTGTACTAAGAGTATTTGTACGCTCAGTTGCGGGTATAATGGAATAGGGTTAGTTATAGGGTTATAACCCTCTATAATGTTATAGGGTTAGCACCTAGTTCCCCTCCAGAATCGTCAAGATGTAGTCAAGGTACATGTAAATATAGTCGACAGGGCATCCTTAAGTGTTCCGATTTCTACTTCTTGGAGAAACCCTTTCTGACCGTAGACTAGAAACCCTGCCGGGTTGATCGCAGTCCGTTCGAGGGGGAACAGGGATGGTGGTGAGATGACGGAAGAGAAAGACTTTAGATAAAACTGTAGGAAACAGGATACGAGGTAAAGGAGTAGAGAGAGTGTTCACGGGGACCTCGGTGACGTCCTGGGACCGAGGTCTCCACTCACACCCTGAGTAGTGTCTCATCAGTCACACAAGTGGTTGTCGGGATCACATTCATAGGTTCCCACTCAATCACGAAGACCTCTCTTTGGTCGTCACTGACTCGTTGTTACAGGGTCTTTTGCACGAGTTGATGGACTCAAAAAGAGAGAGGGGTCAGGACTTTCTCACTGTTTAAGTCTCGATGGGTGTCACCACGACGTCTGGAATTTCTACCTTATAATATGGTGTCGGACCGCGTCTGACAAGATGAACCTTTGAAAACACCTTGTACACACATGTGTAGACATTGGTAGTATAAAAGACGTCGTTGTGGTCTCAAATTCATGTCGAATATGTATAAAGTCTCTGTGTTGAGGGGTTTTGATCGTGTTAGTAAATTATGACCTGTCTAGAAGGTCCACCCAGATATCTGTGGTTTTTCTGATAGTGTCAGTCTATAAAGAAATTCTTCTCACTCTTATTTTGTCGTTATTTTCAATTTCCAGTTTTCTTTGGAATCGGGTAGGTTGTGTTTCTATTAACCTATACTTTTCGGTGCCTTTTGCACGATAGTAAGGCTTTGGGACCCAAAGGAGACGACGTGTAGACCCTGGGTCACCGTAGGAAATCAAGGTTCACTCCGACGAAGAAGGGGACCAAATCTAGAAATATACTAAGTAGGTCTACTTTCTGTCGAGGACTCTAGAGGACAACGAATGTCGGTCTTTGGGTTCTCCGTTTTACACAGGGGATCCAAAACTTGTGCGTATTCTGGTACATGTGTAAGGAATGGTTGGCATAGATGAGTCGGAGACTTTAAAGGGGAAATTAGGGGTGTACTAAAGTCGGAATATCTGTAGAAAGTTTTTCTCAGTCCGTCGCCATGTCATGACAAGTTCGGGATATTTTATGTACTTTGTCCGATAAAGAGTCCAGAAATTTAGGTGTCCGATATATACTGTCTTTACTCTGAGGCCTATTGGTTATTCAGTCTAGAAGCTCATGTCCCCAACCGGGACCAGTGCCCGGTAACAGTGAAACCCCAAGTTGATGTTGGTAAACCGGGACCATCTCGACTCTAAAGATCTGAAACAACAGACCAAACGAGTCGACGAGTGTCGACAACGAGTATATGAATAAAGTCTCGGTTTAGAACGTGAGTCGTCCTTACGATTTGTCGGTGGAGTAGAGGTACAGTTTACCAGAGACGAAACGACTTATACCCTCGAATCGTAGTACCATCTTAGTGACAAGAGTGTCGTGAAGAAGTCAATTCTATGTATTGGTGAGACTTTTTGTCCGGTACGAGGTGATGATAACTCTAATGTCGAAATGGATCGTTTAATCGTCAAATCAAGTTTGGAGTCACTTCGGTCTATGTATGAGGACAAGTTGTTAAAAATAAAATTCTAAACTGTGGATAGTCCAGTCTTTGTCCGATATGTCTGTCTCTGTCTCTTTCTGTGTGCGATATGTCTCTCTCTCTCTCTCTCTTACACACACACAGAGAGGGAGAGAGAGTTGTCCGACAGTTAGTTTGTGGTTACGTAGAGAGTTCTCACACGTGGTAGTTCCGAGTTCGAACCTTAGGAGTTAGTGGTACAGGTCGACAAGAGTCGTCGGAGATTGAAAGTGGTAGAGTAGGTTCCGGTTCCGGGTCGAGTAAGTCTGTAGGTGATGTTGTACAACGGGATTACGGGAAGGGATGTCCAGGACGGGACGATGATACGGAAAATTATAGTAGAATTCTTAGAGAGTGTCGAAGGAATGAAGGACCTTGTTCTACGAAGTTCGAGTAGAAAAGGTAGAGGGTGTCTGGACCTTAGACGGTGAAGGGGTTCTTCGGTACTTAGAGAGATTACCTTTTGTCATAAATTACGACCCTGACAAGTGACCGTGATTCATCAGTGCTAAAAATTCGGAACAATCATTAATATTATTTGAGTGTTCGTTTTCGGACCACTTATTTTTCGTTGAATGTCCGTTTCCTTTATCGAAGGGTAAGTGAAAATATGTCTCTGATAACCCTATCAATAGAAGAACTCCCGTTGAACAGAGACGCTCCGTTTCAGACGTAATTTCTTTTTTTTTTTGAATTTATAACATGAGTTTAAATGTGAAATGTTTAAGTCCTGATATACGTATATCAATCGTTCGTATTTTAATTTCATTGTCTTTTTGACGTTTGAGTGGAGTCGACTTGAACATGACATATTAGAGAGGATGGTGGACCGTTTTTTAGGGACAACTTTTCTCTTTTTGTTTACCTAATCCTTTTATGTTGATCTTAAGTGTCTTTATACGAGTTGTCTCTTTTTCGTAATAACGATAAAAATAAACATCACGAATTTTTTTACTTGTAATCGGATTGGTTACCGTCTTCCAAATTAGTTTTGTGACATCATATCAGGAGTATACGAATTGTAAATCAGAACAGGAATGTCGTTAAAATTTCATAAAAGTTAAGTATCCTTGAAAGTGTTATGTAAAAATAAAGTTGTCTGTTGTCTAAACTAATTGTCCTTTCCTCGTGTAATCCAACATTCTGAGACTACTTAATTAAACGAGTGTCACCAAAACTTTGGAAACGACTCATAAGGTCAGTGAACGTTTGTAAAAAATTTGTATTTCCGGGTGAATGGTCCATAGGAAGAACCGAGACTTCGTGTCAGCCTCGTAATTGTCAGAAATGTTGATGAGTCCCCTAAGATTATATTCTAGATCCTAGTTATTGACCACAGGTCTCAGAGTCTTGGAGATACGGTGTCGTTGAAGGATTGATACGTGGGTTAATTCCTGTGTCTTAGAGAGTCCTAAAGATCTACTCTTGGATTGTCTTAGGGTATACTTTAATAGAGACTGTCACTTTGAGGATTTGAGAACAGTCAGTTTGACCTCAGGTGTTACTTCGTCGTGTCATCGATGAACCCTCGAAGGATCAATCTTTACGTCTCGGAGTCCGGGGTGGAGTCCGGATATCTTAGTCTTAGACTTAAGATTGTTCCAAGGGTTTCACTATACATAAGCGAAATGTCAAATTCTTTAGAACGGGAGTCGGTAACAGTATTTAGAACCTGACACAGTTTCTCTTCTAGTACTCTCGACTCAGGACAGACCTCTCATGTGTGTCGGGAGTTGGAACGAGGGTGTCCCGATCGGAAGATTGACGAAGGTTAAGAGATACAAGCGACCTTCCGTTATTTCGTGCTATTAGTGGTCGAACTCAAGATGTCAAGGTTTGGTTTCCTGGAACCCGTTTGCTGAATTGGAAAGACACGAATGTAGACAATTTCTACCTTTTACTGACGTGGATGAAGTACTTCGACACCACTGTTTGCACAATTATGTACACTTCACGGAGCTATATTCTTCACGAGTTGTGCGCACTCGTCGACCAACGATAATGACAATTGATACGAAGAGGACGGTCATCATTGGGTGTAAAGAGTCTACAGATAAGTGTTATAGGATCTGTTGTGACTGGAGAACACTCATTGAGCATAGTAAGACGAGTAGTTTTAGTTTTTTGTGACGTTTCAGACCCACGACCTCGTTTCTACTTATTTTGTACTATAGACGAAAGTTTTCAGAGTATACGACGTCCATCGTTTATATATGTTGATTTTATTATACCATAATATCATATGATACATTTTATTCATAATGTCTTTTCTCCCTTTAAGATAAAACAGAACTTCACTTGGTTCACTTCAGCGAGTCAGCACAGGCTGAGAAACGCTGGGGTACCTGACATCAGGTGGTCCGAGGAGGCAGGCACCCTAAGAGGTCCGTTCTTATCACCTCACCCAACGGTAAAGGAAGAGGTCCCTTAGAGGGGCTGGGTCCCTAGCTTGGGTCCAGAGGGCGTAACGTCTGTCTGTGAAGTTGAAGACTCGGTGGTCCCTTCGGACCAGAACTTTCAAGTTCCGTTAAAGGTGTCAATCAGACTTCTTTAATCTTTTCGCAAACCTGTCGTCACCAAGATAGATGTGAATTCTCTCTGTATAAAGGTAGTCTTTGTCACAGAAGTGATCGCCCCACTATGAGTTGTTTTCCTTTCGTGCCGGTTACGAACGATCCAACCCTTATGTTACAAATTTTCTGATTGGATCTTTCTGTCTACCCTCTTGTGAGTATTTCCAAACCTATCAAGTGACTCCTAACTACGAAGTAAGATGATTCCTTTTAATTATAGTTGACCCTTTATGTTACACAATACATAGAAGTATTTGTACTGTTCATTACCGATTCGTAGAAGACTGTAAAAGACGGTCATTGACGAGATCTTGAAAGTGAACAACTTGAACAAGTAATCTATATTTCCACAAAGGATCTACGGTGTGTGATATATTGTCCGGAACTCTTATATTGTTACTGATTCTCTACAACCAAAGTAAGTCTTCAAACAGTTAAGTTCGTCAGTTTATTTACAAATTATCTTTTATTCAAGTACTCTCACCATGTCAGTCTCTGTTTCCTATATAGACCCCTTTGTACCTTTCCGTAGTGTCTTCTCCAGTCTGAACTTGACCGGGAATTTTGTACTAAGTCCAAACGGTTCGTCTTCTTCCTTCTTTTTTCTTACTTTGCTTTACTCCTGTCAAACTCTCTGGAGATCCTGTAGTTTACGTGATTATTAAGTGTCCCCGGGGGTCTTCCTCTTCTCTCTTTCCCGGACCCTTGTATAAACTTCTGTATTGTCGAGTTGTAAAAGGATTGTACCTGTTCCTTCGTTTTTATTTGTTTACCCTGGAGTAGTTTACATTTCTGAAAACATGTCGTTTCCTTTGGTAGATGTTTTGTTTTTCTGTTAGGTACCTTAGCATCTTTTCTAAACATCTATAACATAGACTATTCCCTAGTTGTAGGTTGTATATATTTGTCGAGTATGTTGTAGTTCTTTTATTTGGTGGGGTAATTGTCTTCGTTTATCGGTAAAAGGGTTTTGTCTTTACTTCACTGGTAGTCCGTGGACTTTTCTACGAGTTGTAACAATTAGTAGTCTCTTTACGTTTGGTTGTGATGTTACTCAATAGTGGCGTGTACCCAGTCTTACCGGTGTTAGTTTCTCATGTGTTTATTATATACGACCTCTCACATACCTCCTTTTCCTTGGGAGGATGTGACAGCCACCCTTACGTTTGACCACGTTGGTGATACCTCTTGTTATGCCTTCAAGGCATTTTTTTAATCTCAATGGTGGACTAGGTCGTTAAGGTAGAGTTCATATATAGGTCTTCTCTGTTTTCGACATTAAGTTTTTTTATGTACGTGGGGTTATAAGTGTCGTAGTAAATGTTGTCATTCTGTACCTTTATTCGATTCACAGGTAATTGTCTACTTACCTATTTTTTATGCGTGTATGTTATCTTATATTCAGTGTTTATTCTTATTTTATTACGGTAAATGTCGTTGTGACCCACCTGGTTCATTTCTTTGTAAATGAAGATTCAATTCATTTAATCTTTTTCTATTTATAATATATAGTGAATATACACCTTAGATTTTTCATTATATTTACTTGGACAAATGTTTTGTCTTTTGTGTCTGAATCCTTTTCTTTTTGACTACCAATGGTTTTCCCTTTCCCTCGGTTCCCTTTCCTGTTTAGTCCTCATACCCTAATTTATATGGTGGTATATATATTTTGTCTATTTGTTGTTTCTAAATTTCATGTCGTGTTCCTTGATATAAACCATAGAACATTGTGGGATGTTACCTTTTCTTAGACTTTTTGTATAGATATATAGACCTAGTGACTTGACGTGTGAACTTTGTGTTGTGACATTTAGTTGATATGAAGTTAAATTTTTTAATTTTTGCTTCTGCTCGTCTCATCCACACCGTCTCTCGACAGTTTGTTACCTCACGCCTGACGTCTACCGTAGTGACTCCCGAAGGGACACCCGAGTCTACGATTTCTTAGACGGACGTTACGTCCTCTGGCGAAACTGACGATTCTGTCCTTCTAAGGGACCTCTTTCCTTACCGATGGGTGAGGTCATGAGAACGGACCTCTTAAGGTGTCTTTCTTCTCGGACCGTCCGATGTCAGGTACCCCAGTGTTTCTCAGTCTGTGCTGACTCGCTGATTGTGTGAAATGTGTCCCAAAAATTCGTGTTTCTGTTCTGACTTACCCGAAATCTTTGTAGTCAACCAGTCGACCCTCTCAATTCTCTAGTAATGTGAACATATCCGTCTTTTACTTACGAAGTTTCAATAAATTTGTATTTATAGTGTCTTATACTGTAAATCCCTATTTTTGACTATCCTGATTTACTGACTGACCAATGTTTCTCCGTTCTATTCCTCGTCCCTCGTGGTTCGTACCACGGGTCCAAAATCTTACCACGTCGACCTGTCTACCACTACGATGCGTGGTTCTATTTGTCGCCATCTCGGCCAATACCGTAAGTCGGTGGTCAGTGACTCACTCTATCACTAACAAAGAAGTTGAAATGTACGACTCATTTAATTCTAAGTTATCCGAAATCATTGGATGGGTCCCCATATGTCTGTATTCACCAATTCGGTCTTAAGTGTAAAGTCAGTCATACTTGAGATTTCTGGTACGATCGAAGGATTCCCATCTCAACTAAGTTGAAAATTTAGGACTCTCTCTGTGTTTTCTTCCTACTTGTCTCATCGTTTGACTTTCCTACACCGTCTACTTTGCACCGTCTACGGTGTGGTAATTACCTCATCCGTTGTCCTCCTTTGTATATGATTCGTTTTTAGAGAGACTTCGGTCGATTAAATTCTTTTCTTTTTTCGTGTAAGTACCTATGATAGGGTCTCGTCACTCCTCTCTTAGTGTGGAACTAGACCCCTTGTACGCTCTCGACCGTCATACGCTTTGCCTCTGTCGTACTGACGTCTCCGTCACCACGGGTTGCCCTCCTCATCACGATGTCGGTCTTTGTCTCGCCTTCAGTGCCTAGTCAGAAGTGCTCTACATTGTCTTTTTTCGTTGGGTTTGGACTTACATAAGTTCGGAGACCAAATCTGGAATAGTGGTAATATTCGTTTCCCCAGCCTACCTCCGTGACGTCAAAAGTTTAAACGACGTTTGACCTTTGCGGACCCCTCGAAATTTTTGATGACGACGACCGAAGATAAAAGTCTCTAAGTTTAAATTAACTATACTTATTTTAGATCCATAGACCTCAGAATTTTCGAGGGGTCAACTAAGATTATGTGTCGCTTTAAACTCTTGGTGTTCCTATCTTCAATGTACTATGGTGTTCTTCGTATTAATAGGTTTAGGTCTTACACATTATACGATTGTCTCAGTTTACTTGGTGAGAAAAAGTTTCATTCACCATGTTTCATGACCTTCCCATCTTAGTCTCGAGGAATTTCTTACATAGGAAGGGTGTTGACCCTGAACTTCTTTTCAATGCTGGTTGGATCTGTCGGATAATTTTTCGTCTCTATTATGAAACGGTTGTTTTCAGGTAGATCAGTTCCGATACCAAAAAGGTCATCAGTCCATACCTACACTATCGACCTAATGTTTCTTTCGACTCGAAATAGTACAATTGGTAGAATTTCACATGTCAAAACACCGAAATGTATATAAATATGATATGGTAGTGATGGTAGGTAGGACCTTCGTCTACTAACTTGTAGGTACTAAATTTTAAAAATAACTTTTATTAATAAATCAGTGAGTAAAAAACTGATTAATTATTGTAAGTGTGTCAAGTTTGAAGTTTTTCTATGTCTTCTTTTCTATATTTCACTTTTTTTAGGGAGTTGAACCTGGTGCCGGTGGACTAAGGGAAGAGGTCTCCGTTGAAATAGTATAAACAGGTCTGTATACGATATGTGAATTCGTTTGATGTGTGTACGGAAAAATTGTGTCACACACACACACGAATCAGTGAATCAGCACAGACTGAGAAACGCTGGGGTACCTGAGATCGGGGGGTGCGAGGAGACAGATACCCTAAGAGATCCGTTTTTATGACCTCACCCAACGGTACAGGAAGAGGTCCCCTAGAGGGGGTGGGTCCTTAACTTGACTCCAAAGGACGTAACGTCCTCCTAAGAAATGGTCGACTCGTTGGTCCCTCCGGGGAAAATTCCGATTGATTAACATGTACAATAAGTTTAAGGTACGAAACTAAACAAGTGAATTTTTAGATAGAACTTTGGATGACTGATTTATTGGAGGGTTCAGTTTCCGGTTGTGTTGTGGGATTCCTTCGAACACCATTAGAGGAGGTAGATATTTAGTCGAGAATAAACAGTAATAACGTAACTAAGAAAGGTACACTGTGAGACATTACGGTTGTTAGTAAAATACATATATTCGGTCAAGTAATTGATCTATCTGACGTTCGTTGAACACTTTTCCTCTGTACGGTACATTATATTACGAAACATCGATTATTTGGAATCATTTACAAGAGTTCGTTCCCTAGTAGTCACTTATGTTTGTTTTGGTATATTATTACTATACCGAACCGTATATTTTATATTGAAAATTAAATGGGATAAGTAAAGAATCAACCAAATAATTATGAGGGTTCGAACATGAAGGTTATATTTTTAAAGGACGTTACAGAACGGGGATTACTTGTACATATAAGTAAAATGAAGAAACTATTAAAGGAAGAGATTTGAAAGGTTTTGGGGATAATGAACCTATAACCCAGAAACCTTGAGTAGAAATCATGACAGGGAAAAAAAGAGAAAATGAGAAGTTATAAACCAGGGCAAGACCCCTCGAGTTTAAAATGGTCCAGTTCCATATTTTAATAAGACTCCGAAACAACTCTCGTCACTACCTTAGTCACGTTCTTAGATTTCAACATAGGGTATGATAAGATGGATTGTTGTGACACACCAAGAAGTTCTACAATCCTACAAATTGTATTTAGGTATTTAAGACTAGGTGGTAGAATCCTCTGACTCTTACGTGTAATTGTATTCTTTCTGACTTTTCAGACCGAAATTCTTGAAAACTTTGATGGAACTTAAGTCTTAAAGGTTTTGGATTGACATCCTGGAAATAAAAAATTTTTGAACATAATTGTAGAGTGTCTTTTATTCACAAGATTACTTCTCGAAAAACTTTCCTACGTTTTTCTGGAGATTGACCGAGTTAAGACCCAAGGTTTAAAATTAAGATGTTAGGGTCTTATAGTGAATTGGACGTCCTCGGACAAAAAAATCCGATTTAGAAAAATTTCAGAATATTTATTATATAATTGTGGTTTCTACTGATATATAAATTAACCTTTTCATATATCATGTCTAAAAAGAAAGGATAGAGAAAAATCAAGTAACGAGAATTATTTACACAAATTCAAATAGGAAAAACTTTACCGTATCGAGTCTCATGAAAAGTATTGACAAAAGTCTAAAGACGATTAAAAAAACCAGGTCCATTGGTATGTGGAGTCTTACCAGGAGATTAAATACAAGAATAGGATCCTTTTTATAATTACAGGTGTAAGTTATATTTTTTCGGAGGCCTACTACTTGAAATACAGTAAGATAGAAACCCCGATTGTGTTTAAGAAAAAATACAACGATATAAACCTTATTTTAAAAGTAATTTTTTTTTTAAAAGACGGTCTTCACTGTTTTTCATTAAGTTTCCCCAAAATAATTTTTTAATTTTACAAAAAGATTAACAACAAGTCAACGAGTCACAGGCTGAGAGACGCTGGGGTACCTCTCGTCGTGGGGACGGAGGGACAGGAGGTGGTAGAGGGCCTCAAACGAGTTTGAGTGCAGGTGGTTCAGCCACTACGGTAGGTTGGTGGAGTAGGAGACAACAAGGGGAAGAGGTTAGGGAGGGTCGTAGTCCCAGAAAAGGTCACTAAAGCCGAGAAGCGTACTCCACCGGTTTCATAACCTCGAAGTCGAAGTAGTCAGGAAGGAAGGTTACTTGTGGGTCCTGACTAGAGGAAATCCTACCTGACCAACCTAGAGGAACGTCAGGTTCCCTGAGAGTTCTCAGAAGAGGTTGTGGTGTCAAGTTTTCGTAGTTAAGAAGCCACGAGTCGGATAAAATAACAGGTTGAGAGTGTATACATGCATTGATGACCTTTTTGGTATCGAAACTGATCTGTCTGGAAACAGTCGTTTCATTACAGAGACGAAAAATTATGCGACAGTAACGAAAGAAGGTTCCTCGTTCGTTGAAAATTAAAGCACCGACGTCAGTGGTAGACGTTACTAAACCCTCGGGTTCTTTTATTTGAGACAGTGACAAAGGTAACAAAGGGGTAGACAAACGGTACTTCATTACCCTGGCGTACGGTACTAGAAGTAAAAGACTTACGACTCGAAATTCGGTTGCAAAAGTGAGAGGAAAAAGTGAAAGTAGTTCCCCGAGAAATTAAGGAGATGTGAAAGACGGTATTCCCACCACAGTAGTCGTATAGACTCCAATGACTATGAAGAGGATCGTTAGAATTAAGATCGAACACGAAGTAGGTCGGACCTTAAAGTGTACTACACGAGACATATATTCAATTATATATGTCTCACTGATATATGTCGGAACTGTATAAGGAAAGGGTTAAACCTTGTTTAGACAACAAGGTACAGACCAAGATTGACAACGAAGAACTGGACGTAAAAGAGTCCCCGTCCATTCCACCGGACCATAGGGGTAGAGAAAATTCTGAAAAGGTCAAACAAGACTAGATGTGTCAGTTTTCGAAATCACATCAGTTACTTCGTCTACAAAAAGATCTTAAGACGAAAAAGATACTAGGTTGTCTACGACCGCTAAACTAGAAACCAAGGAGACGAAAAACATTTAGGTCGAACATGTCGACCTTCAAGAGCAAAGTATATGACGACTTCGGAGTGAACTTCCTAAAACTCGTACACTTTACTCACGTTGACACGTCGTCAAACATATAAGAAACCGTAACGGGAAAGAAACCCTAACCTTACTTTTGACTGAAAAAGGTTAGGACACCGATGACGACTCAAAAGGTTTAAACGACCGTATAACTCACACCGTGAAATTGTCGTAGTTGAAAATCCTAAACTTTATCGAGTGACCTTAAAGTAGTGGAGGTAATCGAAACAATCATCACTACGAAGGATTCTGGGTGAACTGAAGTGTGAGGTCCTACAGACCAAGGTCTTATAAATAATTTATAAACGGATTGGAATCAGACCTCTTCCTTTACCGTTGGGTGAGGTCACAAGAACGGACCTCTTAGGGTCCCTGCTGTCTCAGCCTGTGCTGACTTCGCTGAACTGTCGTCATCCGTTGGAATCAGATTCATATAATACGAATGAATTCCTCTTTACCGAGTTGACAATACCTGTCTTGACACAGGGGGGTTTTAAGTATACGATTTCGGGATTGAGGGTTACACTGATACTTCAGCCCCGAAATTTCTTCAGTAATTCCAATTTACTCCAGGGTTACCACCTCGGAATTAGGTGGTCCTGATGACAGGAATATTCTTCTCCTTCTGTGTGGTCTTTGTGTGTCCGTGTGTCTCCTTTCCGGTACACTTCTTCCGGTGTCGTTCTTCCGTCGGTGGACGTCACGTTCGGTTCCTCTCTCCGGAGTCTTCTTTGGTTTAGACAGTTAGTCAAAACCTGAAGTTCAGGGGACTTTGCACTCTCCTTTTTAAAGACAACAAATTCGGTGGGGTAGACGCCATGAGATAATATCGTCCGTCTCGTCTGATTCTGTGTTTGTAGAGTCTTTTGTGTAAGGTTTGAGGAGAATGGACCTATACGTTTAGAGAGATTGAACGACTCCACAATCTCGTTTTTATTTTTTGAAGAGAACTTTGGCGACTTATGACGAAACTTGACCCCTCCGTTTTTTTCTTTCCATTATAAGGTTATTGTTTAAGTTATTGTTTTCTTGGGTGTTATTGTTCCGTGAAGACTATTTCTGAGACGGTTTAAAACTTTAAAAATAACAATTTTATGTTGTCTTATTTCATGATTCGGTGTACGTAGAACCTTAGTACTTTCATTCCAGTGAGATTTCGTCCAAGTTAAAATTCGTAAATAGGAAGAAATAACATTATAAGATTAATATTAGTTTTATATTGTGTTGGGAAGTTTTAATAATGTAAAGTAGGAACTGATGTCATAGAAGATTACTTTTCAGACTCTTTCATTTTTTTTTGAGAGGGGTCCTCTTGAAATCAGTTCTGAGTCTTCAAAAACAAAGAAAGAAAGAAACGACACAAAATAAAAGATGTGAAATATGAGTTAATGTATGTGTCTCGTAAGTAAATTCTCTTTTAAATTTTGAGACTTTGAAGATTCAACCCTCTCAATTCTGTATTTATTAAAAGTTGTATGTCTTTAATACATCAATTTTTTCTAATAGATTACTTCAGTAAGAAGTCTTCACATAAAAATTTTTCACTTTACATAAAAGAAGTGTTTCTTGAAAAGTATCGAAATGTGACTAGGTAATAAGTTACTACAAGATCATGAGTAAATTTGTTACTTACGGAAGTTGCTTGTGAACTGACTTATACGTAGATTTAAAGTTATTAGTTAGCCAATGTTAGTAGTGATTTGTGACGAAATATTCTTGTAAATTTTTATTAGGAGACGTGTGTGGTTTTAACAAGTTTAAAACTCTAAATTTATATTATATCGTTTGAACTTAGTTGACTTTATTAAAATAGAACTGTTTTTGTTAGTATAATTAATAGTCACTACAAATTGTGATTTTATGAAAAGTAAGATATTTAAGTAGTCGATGTCTCTAGTCAACCCCTCCCGTCTCACGACTCAAAAGTACGAAGGACATTTTGTCACCGACATTAAGTCAATACTCATTCCTGTGAACAATAGTTAACAAGTTAGTGTCTTTAGTGAGGAACGGAACGGAAAACAGGAGGTAGAAGTGGGGACGTTGGATGAGTAATTCAAGATAACAAAACGAAACGAAAAAATTAAAAGAATAGTTGACGGAGGAGGGATAAAAGTGATGGTGGTAGGATAGGATGAGTTTTGGATCTTAGAGAAACATGTTTACTTCCCCGTTGGTACGGAGAGACAGGGAGTAGTCTTGTAGTCACGTCTCAACCAGTAGGAAGCATTTTGAAAAAGTAGTAGCAAGGGGACGACTTTTTACGATTCTAGTAGAATAGAGACTTACTTGGTACAGGTTTCAGGGAATAAATATTCTTGGAGGTATTGTTACAGAAAGGATCGTTTGGATGTACAGGTTACAGAGGACTTCAGGACGAGATAAGTTTCGTCGCAGAAGTGACAGTCCTGAGGCTTGTCACGGTAAAAATAAAGATGAGGAAACTGATGAGTTTAGAGAGGAAAGAACTATGGATGAGAGGATATTTGAGGTGGCTAAGTCTCGTCCGTGTAAGTAGGAAGTTTCGAGGGAGTTCAATAGTGAGAATGAGGTTGTTCAGAACTAATTGGAAGCGTTCTTCAGAACTAATTGAAAATAATCCGGTTATGTTATAAACTCGAAATCCAAGTGTTTAATATCCCAAAGTGGTATGTTCGTATATTAACGAACGATGAAAAGGGAGTGAAATTGTAAGAGAGAGGTTGATTTATCATTTAAAGGATTTCGGGTGCGGTATGAAGACTGAAGAGATGTTAATCCGATGTTCTGGTGTAGGTTTAAGTTGGGAGTAATACATGAACAATACTCTAATGTAAAATTACCGACATGTATTACACGCATAGTGAAACAATAACAACAACAAATGAGCGGTTCAACACAGGTTGACAAATCGTTGGAGTACCTGACATCAGATGGTCCGAGGAGACAGGTACCCTAAAGGGTTCGTTCTTATGATCTCACCCAAAAGTAAGGGAAGAGGTCCCATAGAAAGACTAGGTCCCTAGTTTGGTTGCCGAGGACGGTGTAGAGGACGTAATATTCATCTAAGAAATGGTGACTCGACAGTCCCTTCAGGTAATTGACAATTGACATGGGTCTCCGAATTACTCATAAAGGATTATAAGTCTTTAAATTATGATACTTTTCTATAACTGGAAGTAATGAGACAGTGGATGGTCTGACGACGACGATTCAGCGAAGTCACACAGACTGAGACACTCTGGGGTCTCAGCCGTCGGACGGTCCGAGGGGGCGGGGACCCTAAGAGGTTCGTTCTTGTGACCTCACCCGACGGTGACGGAAGAGGTTACGTACTTTCACTTTTCACTTTCACTTCAGCGAGTCACCACAGGCTGAGAAGCGCTGGGGTACCTGACGTCGGGTGGTCCGAGGAGGCAGGTACCCTAAACGAACCGTTCTCATGACCTCACCCAACGGTAACGGAAGAGACATGGATGGTCTGATGTTTCTAATTTTCTGGTTGTTATGTTACGTCTATTTCATATTCCTTTTATTGTGTAAGTATGTAGTAACTTCATCTTTGACCATGTTACTTACGAAAACTTCGTTACCGGTTTGAAGAGATGTTTTCGACTTATAGTTTTATAATGTATTAGTATGAGGGCCTGGGTTGTTTAGGTGTAGTTCCGTAAATGTGAAACACTTATACGTCGGACTCATAAGTCTTTGTATACGTTTTTACGACTGTCGTCGTTACCGACATTCTGACGTTCTTATCACGGGTTCTGTACAATATGTGAATTATGAAGACTTATTTATTGTTGATTTTTGCATGTAGTTGTCTTGTGACCAAGTCGACACCGTGTAGATGTTCTTTTGTCTGGATGATATTAGATGTCTACGTACTAAATAAAGATTCTTTATGTCAATTCTAACAGTGTCGTGCCTTGAGGTCTTCTACGAAAAGTGTCATCTAAGTTCATCTTATTACGGGAAGAGGGAGGTGGTCTTTTCTCCGTGTCACCGAGACACCAATCTTTCCCGAAAAAATTATTTCTTTTTACTCTTAAAAAAATTACTCTTTTTTTCTACTGTATTATACGGTCTCTTTGTCATGACTATTACTGAGATCGACTCATTATTGACACCGATACTCCCTGAAAGGGAAACACAATATGAAGGTACAGATTTCAATAGTTAATGATCGTGTTTAATGAAAACATTTGACTTTTTGTTTCACTTCTTTGGAATTCCTTAGTTTCTGAGTTATGAAACTTCCATAAAGTATTTTATGATTTGTTAAGCTGTGTAGTTGTACACTTATACATGTCATATGGTGTACATGTAAAGTTTTCGTTCAATTGACTTGTAATGAAAAAGAGTGTGTATATACCATTTTGTTCGTTCTCCTTTGTGTTTTAGGTCTTGTCACTAAATTGAGTTTCTCCTTTTCCGTTCCAAAGTTTCTATGACCGTTAAAGGAAAGGATTTTTTACCCATCACCAAAGTGTCCAAAAGTAAGTGTCTATAAGAAATATTGTTACATAAATTGTATAAGAAAATATCTGACTTATATGTGTTTAAAAAAAAATTACTCTTTCCTGAAGTAGCAGTTTTCTTTTTCTTTTTTTTTTCTTCTTTGTTTGTCTTTTATCTTTTTTTTTTTTTCTCTATTTTTATGACGGTCACTTTCGTTTTCGTTTACTCTTATCGATAAATTCCCTCTTCTCTTTAAAATAATTAAACAAAGGTCTAATCCCCTATTAAGTAAACAATGTCATTTTGGAGTCGATATCTCTTTAAGTGTATCATAATAACATATGTGAGTGTGAAAGATCTACGTTGTCAGATAGTAAAATTTACGATTAAAATAACTTTATTAAAATTATCTTTATTATGGTTTAACGTTTTGATATATTATCACATTGAAGAGAACAGTATTGTCAAAACAAATCGTAGATGTCTACGTGGAACGACCTTGTCACTTAGGGAGTTATGATTCCCCGATAGCCAAAGTTGCAAGGGTTCTCCAAAACCTTGTAAAAAACTGAGAAGTCAACCGAAAAAAAGAAGATACTCCCGAGAAGGTCAGAAAGGGTACAACAATTAATTAAGAACGAGTTTTTATACAACTACCGAATCCTTAGTAGATTAGTTGATATGTATTTAGTTGTTATGTATCTGACCGGTTACCTGCGGTTCTTATACACGAGACTTTATGCCGAAACCTAGAGAAAGTTAAGTATGCCGAAAGATGAAGAGTAAAGGGTTTACATTCATCCAAAGAGGTATTATCACAAGGTTTATTTACCCAAATGGGGTTTAAAAATAAAAATGTTCATAAAAGTTGTAAGATATTGGTTTAGTAATTTTGAATTTTCGTTAAGGAGTTACAGTGACGTAACGAAATCTGTCATACTTTGATCGGAAAAAATCTAGTGACAAAATAGTTAGATTCTTAAATGTAATCCTTTTAACAAAAGAAAAGAAAGAATCCCTTTCATCCTATTCCTTTACAAATGCGGAACAAAATTTTGTTCTTTAGTCAAGTATTTCAAATGACTTTACTACTATTCGTCCTGAGGACTTTTTATGTACGTAACTGTTAAAAAATCGAGTCCTCGTTTTCTAATAAAATATTCAGGGTTCCAATATACATAAAGAATGTAAGATTACATTTGATACTCGTTTTCCGACCAAAAGAAGAATTAGTGAGAAGTTGTGTTTTACGGAGGTCATAATAATTGTAGTAATTCAGTGTGCTCTATGTTTTTAAAATCATTTAAATATTTTTCGGATGATGGAAGGACTCTAATTACTTTCTTTTTGAATGTTTCTTGTACCTTTTCATTGTTTTAAGGATAAAGACAAAGACTTGTGTCCTTTTCGTACTTTGCACTTCGTGAGGTACTTCGGAGAAGTCTCAAGCGGCGGACCACGGGGTGACTACGGTCCCGGTCTCTTCTGTGGAACGACTCAGAAAAGAGGCAGAGGTCAGCAGAAGGAAGGTCCGTGAGTTGCAAGGTGACCTTGGTCCTGGGGTCTACCGGAGAAGAAGAGTCAGGACGCAAATTGATATAAGGACTCCTCAGGGACCTCCATCCCAGTGGATGTGTGTGATGATCAGAGTTAGGAAGAGGTTTGTGTCTCTTTATTAAAACACCACTAGCGACTCTTTGTACACTTGCTTGGTACTATGATGTATACATGTGACTGTGTTTGGTTTTCGGTACTCTTTTCGTCTTTATTTAATACCTTTGTAAAATTGTTCTATTTCCTTGGACCAACTTTTTCTTCAATTTTTGCTTTCATTTTGGTATTTTCTTTGTCAATTCATTATGTATAAAATTTACAAACAAGGACAATAATTAAACTCTTTGCTTTTTAGATTTGTTCTATGCTTGACCTTCTTTTTGACGTCACTCTCTGTCAGAGAGCAAGACACCTTAAGTTTGACCGTGTCGACATGACCTTTGATTAGATTGTGTTACAATAGTTCTCAGGAATGAGATGCTACGTTATTAAGATGAGTGTTCTGAAACATGTTTGTTTTTTTGTACTTGTTTATATCTTAGGAATAAAGTCTTACTTACATTACTTCCCCATTTTATGTAATAAGATGGACGGACCAAGTCGACACGATTTGTTTTGTTGCATTCCTCGGATGGTGATAGTCCGGTATAACTGGGATAATCGGAGTTTTGAAGGAAGATCGAGTTGGTTGTACATGTTCATATTAGGATATGCTTTACTTTTTTCGTATAATTATATAAATTCTCTCAAAAGTTTACTGAACTTTGTCTTTTGGCAAAAAGGATCCTACCTGTCCTTTTACTAGAGGGTCGGATTGATACTTTACAGTAAAGGGTTTGTTAAATAGTTGTTTAAGTTTATGGAGACACTTATTAAAGTAATCGGTCCTCCTATAATACGGTAATGTCGTGTCTTCGGTAGTTAACTCCATTTTTAAACAACCTCAGTACACATAGTTACAGATTATTATGTTTTAAATAATGTAAAAGACTCGTCAGTGGCCAGTAATTTGTTTTTCGATTTTATGCACCGTTTGACAGTGAAATCCTTTTTAAATTCATTTTTTCTAAATAAAGAACGTTTTTGTCAAAATTTTCGATACGACTTGTCTTTGATTCAGAGACATTTTTGTCGTTTTTATAGTTTTCCGTCTTAAGTGTCCGTTCTTTATGCTAAACACAGACAAGTATATGTGGGACTTCGTTAAACTCAAGATTCGATATTCTTCCTTCAAACTAGTTGCTTAATTCAAAATACGGTCTAAACAGTACCAACGGGCATAAAGATAAATGGACATGTAAATTCGTGAACCGTAAAATTACGGAACTAAAATATTATAATTGTCGTTAAGTCAGCTTCGGAAGAACGAAATAAATGAGAGAACAGGTCTTCTTTGTCTAAAGAGATTGTGAATGGATTTGAGCACCCGAACTACTCTTGTAGTTCCTGTAGTATTTTCCCATTCCAAAAATTGACGTGTAGTCCTACCTGTCCTCCCTAACCCCCTCTACCGACGACGTAGAGTTTGCGCCCAAATCACAGGACTTCGTCGTGTCTTGGTTGTCCCCTCCTGCCTCTTACTCCGCATTGACTTCACCTTCCGTTGCGCACCTAAGGTCGGTGTCGGTTCAGTCCAAGATGTCCACTCCTCGATGGTAGGTTTGACTTTTGGCCACTAAACTAACGCCTATTTAGTCTTTCCGGAAGCTCTCAGGCACCCATAGCCGCAGATATGTTAAGAGCCTAAAATTAGACTTGGCGTCCCGACGTCGGTGAGAAGTTATTTACGTTGCGGGAGTAGTCCTCCAGTACGAATGCAGGTGAAAATAAGGCAGGCCGTTTCGGATCATTGTGAACATCAAGTCTTTGGGATTTTGATCTTTGGTATAAGATTTTCCTTTCTTTCTTTTTTCCTGTATTCGGTTATCAGTCAGAGTTTGTATATTTTTGGGATAGATTTTATCCGACATTTTAGTGTAAAAAGGTTGTAAGACAATTATAGTTGACCGTACACGATCATAGTCGTAAAAGTGTATAGTGAATGTTAGCAATTGACAAAGATGGCGGTGGTGGGAAGGGGCGTTGACGTAAGTGTAATACCAAAATTAATACAAAACGACAAGAGTTAAAGCCTTTGGCTACCAGACGACCAAAGACAACTGGTGAAGTGATAGACTGATACTTTAGATATTGGTTACTTTTATGAGGAAAAGTGTCACATGTTATGTGTCACATTACAAATAATGTCAATAATAGTGGTTAATTTGTTTTTTTAAATTGAAAGACGTTGTTACATGGAGATTTCAAAGACTACGATTCGTCCTTTTTAGATATTTTAGTTCTGTTAGGTTTAGACATTAGGTTTTAGGTTATTTAAAAAGTGGGGTTGAGGTTATAATTCCCTGTTGTCCAAAAGGGACCACTGAGTCTAACATTTCAGCAGGGACCCAGTCCTTCTAGGGGACCTCTTCCTTTACTGTTGGGTGAGGTTGTGAGAACGGACCTTTTAAGATACCTGCCTCCTCGCACCCTCCGATGTCAGGTGTCACAGTGTTTCTCAGTCTGTACTGACCCGTTGAAGTGAATTAGTGATTCTTTTACTTCTAAAAAAAATTATGATTTCTATTTTTAGTGTAGTAGAAATAAGTCGTCAGTTTGAGGATTTTACTGATTTTAAGAGTGCACATTTTGTTCTTGAGATACCACATTTTACTTCTGATATTTGTCGAGACAAGGTGTAAAGTGGAACAACAAATAAGTTGTTTGGATCATTTAAGAAGGATAGTAAATGACACAGTATTTGGGTAGATGAATACAGTAAAAGTCAGTTAAGACTTGAATCTCCATTTTGTGTGAACCCAGTCAAAGTGGACATGGTATGTTCGTAGTAGACTGGTTCTTCTCCTAATTCTGCACTCAACAGGTTTTCGGCAAAGGCTTTGGCTGGTCGGGAGGAGGAGCCGTGACGTGTGAGATGTCGACGGACCCTACGGATAAGTTGGTCCACTCATACGTCCCGGGTAAGATCTCGACCGTCACTAAGTATTATTAAGGAGACAAAACGTGAAAATTCACAGTAACTATCGGGTTCTTGTCAACGATTTTGAGAAGAACCATAAATTTTGTCAACAATCCTTATGAACGGTCAAAAGGTTTTACGTTTGTTTAAATTTATATAGTTTCATTAGACTTACATATACGACATAGTAAGATGAAGTTTATGACAGAGGTTTAAAGTCTGACATGTTCAGTCTCTTATAATGTATCATTGGGGTCGTTTGTGAAATATGAGCTAGTCACGTTAAGTTATCTTTATCCTTGGTGTATGTATTAAGCTTTGATAGACCACTGGTGTAATTTTATGTAAAATTTAAATGAAACTATTATACGAAATAAATTAGGTTATATAGTTTTCGTAATAAAGTTGTACACTTTTCACCAACGTTAAATTTGTATTAAAAAAAAATTCACAGTTGTTCTAGAAAAAAGTATGATTCAAAAGTTATGGACCACACATAGAGTGTGAACTCATCTAGAGTCAAACCTGATTGGGGTGAAGTTCCCGAATCCCTCGGTGTCCACCTCCTTGGTGGTGGGACCTGTCGTACCTAGATTTAGTATGAGATTGTCGTTGTACATAGTGTTCATGGTACTGGTAATATAAAATTAAATGAAGTACCCATTTTCCTTCTAGAATAGAATGGGATGGGAATACGAGACCGGTGGATTACGCTTCTTGGCTGAGTAACCTCTTCTGGGACTACGACCCTTTCTAACTTCCTTCCTCTTCCCCTGCTGTCTCTACTCTACCAACCTACCGTAGTGGTTCCGTTACCTGTACTCAAACTCGTCCGAGACCCTCAACCACTACCTGTCCCTTCAGACCGACGACGTCAGGTACCCCAGTGCGTCTCGACCTGTGCTGACTCACTGACTTGACTTGACTAGGGGATACGAGTCCTGTTGTTTCTACCTTTTGTTCTCTTAAACCCCGGATAGAGTACCGCGTGGTTCTCCGTGTCAAAGTTCGTATATTTCTGAGACTGTCACAAAGTCCTTCAAAGGAGGGTTCGTTCTTTACGTTACGGAGAAAAGGTTTCAGGAGTTAGAATTTTTTATGAAGTTGACTTTAGACAAATATGATGTCATCGTGTTTATTGTAATTTAGATTGTTCACAATCAACTTGATCAACGATCTTGTGATTGTTGTTTTTGTTACTTGTTACTGTCAGGATGTCTATATTCTATAGACACTAAGAAATATTTCTTTAGTTTGATTGAGTCTTAAGTACCACAGAGAAGAATGGGAATAAAAGTCCATTAAGAAGTAAAATTCCTTTGAACAAAATGTCTTTACTGTTTTATCTGGTGTTCCTAAGATTTCGAACTGAGAGTTTTTTCTTAAGGACCCTCCAGAGTATTATGGACAAAAGTTACCCTTGAAATAAACCGTTTCTTACGATTACATGAACCAGATTGTAGATAACATTTATGTGTTTACTTTTTCTTATTCCTCTTTCTTACGTCTTAATGTCATAACACTTCGTTTTGTTTTTAGGGGTCCAAACCTCTCCCCGTTCCTTTGTTGTCCTCTGTCCCGTCGGAGACGGGGCGTTTTACAACGGTTCTGTAGCATGACGTCCGTAAACGAGTTTCTGTTACCGAAACTCTCAGGTGTCACAGGACACCTTTTGAAGTGTGGTCGTTAGTCATCGACTTCCAGGGTCGTAGTCTTGAGTCCTGTGACCGTCAGTGTGGTAGAAAGACCATTAAAGATCAAATTTTGTTGTTGTTTTAAGAGGGAAATAAATCGTAAATGATAATTCTATAGGGGATTCTTTGAATTAGTCAGTTGAGGTTACTTGTACACAAAGAACCGTTTGTGGTGACCTAGGGTGAAGTTCAATACGGAATTTTTTTTTTTTTTTTAGACAGAAGTTGTTTAAAGTCGTCAGTGGTCCATTCCACTCGGACGATACTGATGATGGTTTTTACCTAAAGTCGATGACGAAAGGTGGTTGGAGACTACAGTCACAAAAATTATTGTGAGGAAAAGTTTACCCAAAATAGGTCAGGTAGGACGGACGAAGGTTCAGACGGGAGATTATGAAGTCAATGTTGACGACACACACGATGTCTCTTTAAAGAGTTAGTCACAAACACCTGACTGAAATTCTTTTAAGTACTTGATACGGCCGTACTGACTAAAAATTCTTTCTATTAGACTAACGATTCCTTCTCGATTAAACTAAGTTATTTCGATTAGATTCAATTGACTGTAAGTTAATTCTGAGCTTTACATTTTGTTCGAAAAGGTAACAGTTTTAATAATTTTTTAAAATTTCGACCTTGAAATATGTTGACTTTGTAATGTATATCCTCACTTCCGTTCAACTGCCACGATACCATACGTCGGGTTTTTTCGTGTCTTAAACCGTTTCGAGATCACCCAATCTACAGCACCATGTTTAGTTATGTCGAGACGTCTAAGAGGCGCACGATACTGTATATAATATCCCTTTCCTCTTCTCGACGATTCCGTTTGACTACTTAGTGTTATAATTATAGTGGAAAGGGTCGATGTCATAATTTTGTTAGATGTAGACGTAAATATTCATCCCTACGTAATTTTTTAAGTCTATGTAGTAGTTAGGTAGTTTCCGTACTAATTCGACTACGGTATTCTTTTTGATGATGCCGTTTAATCCTTCTACGTTAAGGTCTTCAGTATCCTCCGGAGCCAAGGACCCGGAATGAGGACACTCTAGTACATTAGGGATACTAATTTAGGGTAAAATGAACTCTATAAACTACACCTAGAGAAGAAATGTTGTGTAACTAGAGGATTGTGGAAGAAAAACATGTTCTAAATTTTATTTCTTCAGTCAAGTTCTTCGTTTTTTCAGCTGTTGTTTGTGTGGGATCTTTTCTCACTGTTTAATTTTCTATGTTCTTTTGCACTGAATCTTTCGTTTTGAGTTTTTCAGGTATTTAAGTCAAACCTTTTTCCCCCTTCTTTTGTTTATGGCAGGATTCTTACTCTTCTCTTTGTATTTCTGATGTTTATGATTCGTTTAAACAAATTCTCTTGTCGTGTACGACAATATAAGATTGAATTTCTGTTCCAATAAAGGATCTTTTTATACAATGAGTTAGACTAAGTTCCTCATAATAGAAACAGGACGAGATGAAGGTTTTAATAGACGGGTCTTTTCTATCGAATCATTTATTTTAGGAGATGGAGAAGTTCCCTTTTTACCTTAAAACAAGGAATTTGATAAGTTCTCGAATTCTCAGTCTTTTAGTTTATGTACGATCGTTTGTTTGTACCTTTTTTGATAACTTGTGTTTTGTGTTTGAAAATTTTATAATGACATAAAGGTTGAAGACGTCCACTCAGGTGAGTAGGTTGGTTTTAAAGTCTCTTTTCGGACTAGTTTGTTCCTGGGTCATATGGTGGATAAGACAGTAAAGGGTTTTTTCGGAGTTTCATGGGTATATATTAAATTGGATCCTTTTATTTTTACCAAATTCTATTTAAGTTATTTAATGAACCAATTTTACTAAAGACAAGAATATCAGTGTATGACTTTATAAATGCCTATTTTGAAGATATTTCATGTGACTTAAAGACAATTTTAGTAAACCCCTCTCATCTACTCCTGTACGTGCTAACGAAGACCGTCCTTTCGATACTGTTTGGATCTGTCACACAACCTTTAGTCTCTGTAGTGTGACGGATATCAATTCCGAGACCAGAAGGGTCACCAGTTTATGTCACCACTCTCGACCTCGTATTTCTTCCGTCTCGTGGTTTCTTAACTACAGAAGCTTGACACCACGACCTCTTCTGTGGACTCTCAGGGAACCTGTCGTTCCTCTAGTTTGGTCAATTAGAATTTCTTTTCGTTGGGACTTATAAGTAACCTTCCTGACTACGACTTTCAAGGTCATAAAACCAGTGAACTGTACTTGTCGGCTGAGTGACCTTTTCAGAGACTACGACCCTTTCTGACTCCCGTCTTCTCCCCCAGTCTCTTAGTCTATCGACTCACTGTAGTGGTTACGTTACCTGTACTTGAACCCGTTTGAGGCCCACTATCACTCCCTGTCCCTCCGGACCGTACGACGTCAGGTGCTCCAGTGTCTGTCTGTGTTGACCCGTTGTACTTTTTTCTGGGTTCAACCATTAACGTTCCATACCCTATGTGTCTCTTGAGAGATGGAAACAGTGGATCTTTCAAAGGTATCATTTTTCAAACGAACTGTTCCCGTTTGACCAACACCCCGTATACCGTGATATATAAGTTCAAAAGATAATTAGACTTTCGTAAGATATAAGTTAATCTGTTTTTTTTTTTCAGTAAACAAACTTCGATCCTATTTCTGTAACACTAGATTTATGGTAAAGGGTGGTTCTTTTTTTTTTTCGAGTCTGAGGAACTCCTTTACAGATTGACGTTCAGACTTTTACGTTTCTGTACGGATCTTGTAGGATACGTCTTTTGTTTAGTAGTTTCTAATGGTTTTAGAACAGTCTTCCTGTGTCTTTTGAGCCGTCGGGTCCTGTTCGACTGTGCTCGTCGTTTTTCAGATTGTGACGTAGTCTAAGTTTGTAGTTTATATACTTTTTTAGTAAACATGCATTACTATGAATTTTTTTGAGTGACTAGAGGAAATCTTTTGTAACCCTTTGGTTGAGTAATCATAAGACTTTTACCTATTCCATCCTTCTTTTTGTTATGTTTTTCTAAATGACCAAGTTTTTTTACGTACACTAATCGATCGATTTACGATAATCCAACTATGTTTTCATTTACACCAAACCTGATACTTAAAATTTAGTAATATTGATCCAAGTTTGTGTAGAAATAATTGATTTTATCCTTAACAATGTTGGTTGTGTAAAACAGATGCTCTTTACAAACAAATAAGAATATCGTTTTTTTAGGGACGAAGTCTTAACCTGGTAGAGAACCTTTCGTAAAAGACGGAGGACGACCAACACCTTTGTAAAACGGACGTTTTTCACCAGCTCTACGAACTTCTTCACTATCAGCTAACCGCTCTCCAGTTCACTTATGCCACTTACTCCGTTTTGAACCAGGGGTTAAGTAAGTTGAAGACTTCGCACCCAACACGTGACGGTACCTCTTCTTAACCCGGGTTAGACAACTGGTTACGGCCGACGTCCTCGACGTCAAAAGCCGTGTAGAGTTGTTAGACGACTCGTGTGAAGAGTCTACTATACCAAAGTGACCCTAAGTCTTTCGACATCTCCTAGTCTGACCGTCGTCTGGTGGTCTGTTACTGGTCCTAGAAAAAAACCATGTTTAAACCGAAGTCCCTCACGAAACCCTCAAAGAAGAACCGGGTTGGTGACTCGACCTGTAGTGGTCAACAGCATGTTTTAGGTGAAAGGTAACGTGTAGTGTCAGGTTAACTCTTTACCGAGTAACAACAACTCATCTTATTCTCTTCTACTGTGAAGTTTTACTACTGAAAAAAACTAAAGACCAGTCGGGTGCTCCGTGGGTGAATTACTCGAAAAAGTGGAAAGGTCAAACGAAGTTTCCGACTTGTTGGTATCTTACGACTCAAGAAGCCGTTGAAGAACGTGTCAACATTCTCCTAGCCGAAGCTCCTGACGAGAGTCAGCCAGTGACAGTTGAAGATTACCGGTCGGTGACGTGAGTTGAAGTTCCGAGAGTAAAGGAAACTCTTTGAACGCCTTAGTAGTAACGTAGTATGTAAGTGATCGTCAAGGACCCAGTTTACGTGACAACTACGACACTCAACAGAGGTGACGAAATGTTGGGTGGGAATACCGTCTTTCGTTTCTCTTTGATTTCTCGGAGAACTATTTCCACTTTCTCCTCTGACTTTTTCGACCGAATTCTGAGTTGTAATTTTTGTGATTCTAGTACCGTAGGTCAGGGTAGTTAGTGAAGTACCGTTTATCTACCCCTTTGTTACCTTTGTCACTGTCTGAAATAAAAGGACTTGAGGTTTCAGTGATACCTGCCACTGACGTCGGTGCTTTAATTTTCTTCGTATGAGGAACCTTCTTTTCGATACTGTTTGGATCTGTCGTATAATTTTTTGTCTATGTAGTGAGACAGTTGTTTCCAGGCATATCAATTTCGACACCAAACTTATATACCAAACTGTACTGATGATCAGTACATGTCTACACTCTCGACCTGGTATTTCGATCAATTCGGGACTCCTTAACTACGAAAGCTTGATACCATGACCTCTTCTGAAAACTCTCAGGGAACCTGTCGTTCCTCCAGTTTGGTTAGTTAGGATTTCCTTTAGTTGGCACTTATAAGTGACCTTCCTGTCTACGACTTCGAGGTTATAAACCCGGTGGACTACGTTTCTCGTCCGACTAACCTTTTCTGGGACTACGACCCTTTCTAATTTCCGTCCTCCTTTCCGTCACTGTCTCCTACTCGACCAACCTACCGTTGACTGAGTTTCCTGTACTCAAACTCGTTTGAGCTCCTCTACCGCTTCTTGTCCCTTCGGACCACCCGACGTCAGGTACCTCTAACGTTTCTCAGTCTGTACTGACTCGTTGACTTGTTTTTGATCTATTTTTGTCTTTTACGACTTTTCTACAGTTAAGGGGGGTTGAAGTCAATATTTATATCATTTTGAGGTCGTTTAAAACTGTCTAGTTTGAATGTTACTTCTTAATTTATTTTATGTTTATACCGTACACCACTGCTTATGATACCTGTTTTTGTCTCCCTTTTCCTTTACTTCACTTCTCCATCTCTTAAACGGTAAAATTTCCTTCTTCTAAACGGACTCTTTCACTGATTTGTTCATTATTTCCTTGGTTACCTATAGTCTACTTTTCGTGAAGTTCCGTGTCTTGTGTCGCCTACGGTTTTAGGACTCTTTTTGCATGGATTGTGTAACTTGTCTTTCATTTGCGGGTAGTGCCGACTTGGTCTCATTAGATTTCCTTACTCATAATACTCTCGTCTTATTCCTCGTTCTTTGACTGTTTGGGCGCCTCCCTCCCTTTATTGGATTTGTTTGTAAATGACCTATTTTAATATTATACTTTAAACACTCCGATGCTTTTCTGTTTTCACGACCCGTTCTACCGTACGGCCTTTCAACCATCTCCACCATTCGTCAAATTTCATAAGGTGTCGTTTCCTTCTTTTTATGTCACTAAAATCTAAATATAGATTTCAAAGTTCTCTTTTAATTAATTCGAGGTTCTTAAACACTCTTCCGTTTTCTTTTACATAAAGTGTTGCTTATTTTACCCCTTTGTACTTTTTCTTCTTTTTTTTTCGTTCCTTTGTCTACTCCTTTGTTTTACGTCTTTTTCTTTCTACGAGTTTGACTTCCACATCTTTATTTATGTTTGTATAGTTATTAAGGTCGTTTATTTTTGGAAAGGTTAATTTTATCGGTCATCCCCTATAGTGATGTCTTTGGTGTCGTAGTTTTTATGCCCTTATGATTCTTGAGATGTGTGTACTTAAACAGTTGACTCAACTTTACCTAGTTAAGGAACTTTTTATGTTTGATGGTTTTAAGTGGGTTATACTTTATCTATTAAGCTTATGAGGTTAATCCTTTAAATCGAGAATTAATTTTTTTTTTTAATGGTGTGGGTCTAGTAAAATGGTCTCTTAAGATGAGTTGTAAATTTATTCTTAGTCATGGTTAAGATGTATTAAAGAAGACCTTTTGTCTTATAGTCTCTAAGGGTTTAAATAAAATACTTCGATCATTATCGGACTATGGTTTTGGTTTGTTTTAGTTATGTTTTTTACTTTCATTTAGATTGTGGGAAGTGTTGATATCTACGATTTTAGAAGTTCATAATCGTTTGTCTGAAGTCGTTATATATTTTTCTTATGATTCTGGTTCACTTCACAAATAAGGTCCTTACATTCCAGTCGAGTTACAGACTTTAGTAACTTCATGTGGTATGATTGTCGAATTCATTTTAGTGTACTAATATGTAAATACACACACACACACAGACACACATAGCTACTTCTTTTTCCGTACACTGTTTAAGTTGTTGGTGAGTACTATTTTTGAGAGTCTTTTTTTCCTTATGTGTCCTCGTGGTGGAGTGGAACTGTTTTTCGTGGATGTTTTTTTTGATATCAAGTACCACTTTTTTTACTTACGAAGAGGGATTCTGACCCTTACTCCGTTCTACAGGACCTTCAAGATCGATCACCTTACTCTGTTGCTTTCTTTTCTGTGTCGCTAACTTTCTTTTTTTTGACGGACATGACCGTCTGGGGTTCCTCAGACGTTTTGTTAATGATCTTAATTATTGACCCCTAAAGAGAGTACCAAGGTCACCAATTCTTAGGTGGGATTTTACGTCCCCTGTGCCCAAACTATGGACCAGTCCCTTGATTCTAGGGTGTACTGTACCTTGTTGGTTCGGGTCTACAATGTTGACGACTCGGGTGTACACGAAGTTGATCTCCCACACACGTGGTGACGCCTTCTGAACTGTGTTGGTTTGTTTATTTATTATTTTTTTCAAAGAATTGATAATTCTCTCTCTCTCTCTCTTAATTATTAAGTCAGGTCGTTCCAGTGTCCTATGGTTTCGGTTGTGTGTTTATGTTAGTGTAGAGATATATGATTGTTTCTTGTACACCTTTGTTCATTTTGTGTGTTATAATAAATATTAGTGAGGTTTCTTTTACTTTTACACATATCAGCTTTTATTTTGTGTATGTCCTCAACATACGACATTTGATGTTTTTGATTACTTTCTTCAGATTTTTCACGATTTATTTGCCTAGGGAACGCATGACCTTGTTCCTTGTTTCGTTGTTTTGGCTAAAGGGATACAGTTCTGTGTCTGAATTCTGTTAAGGATGGGCTCAGAGTGGTTCCGTAAAATATCTCTATGTACTCCAATAAGGTTTTAAATATACCTTTCCGTTTCCTTGATCTCTAATTCCCCTACCTCTCCTTTATCCACACCGACATTCTTGTTATCATACTCCCTACGAACACCACTACCTTTACCAGACATGGAACATAGTTACAGTTATGGGACTGACACTATAACATGATGTCAAAACGTTCTGTAATAGTTGCCCCATGGACCTATTTCTCCTGTGTCTACAGAGACAACGGAGACATAAGGAAGACTATTGACAGTCACTTAATTGTTAATAGAATTATTTTTTAAATTAATATTTCAATTTTCTGGTTGTATTAATCTCGTCTAATTAAAAAATTAAGTTATGGTACTGTAAGTATTCGCTATTTTGATTTTATTTTCTTGTGTTTTTACATCCTCCTCCCCTTTAAAATTTTTAGTCCGTCTTGATCGAACGGATTTTTATTTATTTATTTATCCATACAATTATAGTTTGTTGTCATACATTGACTTTTTGGTAATAATCTGTATTTCTCCTTGATCTCAATTCAAAGTTAAGTTATCGTTATACTATTTAAGTTTAAGAGTACATGATCATTGTTAAAATTTTACAGAAAATTTTTCGACTATATTTGATGTTTCTTTTGACTTTTTTATTAAGATCGTCTTGTAGATGAGAATTTTTTGTTTCTATATTCTGAGATTGTTGTCTTAATTGTTCAGATTATGATCTGTGTGTATTTTAAAAAGTGGTTGTTGATCTTTTATGGGAGAAAAGTTTATGTTTTTTTTAGAGATTTATGTCATTCAGAGTTGTCTAAAGGTTCCTGACATAGGTGTATCTAGTGCGACGGATCGGTGCTCTGTTATTGTTTAGTTATAGGTTTAATTGATTTTCTTACGGTCGTACAAATCTTTATTTTGAAAAATTTATAAAAATAAATAAATAAACGTGGTTCAGAATCGACGTCCTGTACCCTAGAAATGAACACCGTACGTCCTAGATCAATGGACTGGTCCCTCTCTGGGTCCCGGGAGACGTAACCCTCGAACCTCAGAATCGGTGTCCTGGTGGTCCCTTCAGGAGACCTTTATTTTGAAAATTTCTTGAGTATTTAATTCTTAAGTAGGGAACACACTAAGTACCTTTCGTTTATGTATCGATAAGTACTAGAATTTACAGATAATTTTACGACTTTTAATTATTCGTTCAGTGGGTTGCATTGTTTAATCTTTTTATCTTTATTTGGGTTTCCTTCATATTTCTTTTCTTTGTCTTTATTTCTTGTCTTTAATTCATCCCTTTCCTATGTAATTTCTCGTATATTTTTTGTCTTTGAACTAATAAGTTTTTCCAAAAAAACCTTTTTTTTTTAACCGTAAAATCGAAAATTTTGGTTAGTTCTTTTTCCGTCGTGATTTTTTTTCTAATTTTCCTGTAATTGATGTTTTAGTCTTTGATTGTTAAATAACGGTGTTTGAGTTCTTACACCTACTTTACCTGTTGAAAGATAATTTCATATTGGATGGTTTTAGTCAAACTTTTAACTTTTATGCTCGTTAAGACATTGGTTTCGTTTACTTAGTCACTAATTCTACACAGGATTAAGATGTTCCTTCAAGATGGTTTGTGAGTTCTTTGTCTAGAAAGATTAGAGTGTATTTGAGGAGATCTTCTCCTTTTCATACATATGAAAGAATTAATATTCCTTTATAATGAGTAATAATTTCGGTTTTAGCGTGTAATTGATATAAGTTTGACTCTGGTTATTACCTTTTTTCCCTGTCTGGTCCCAACTGAATTATAAGCTTTGTGTTCAAACCAAATTTATAATCTTTTGTTTAGTCACATAAAGTAGTGCAATTTTCCAATTGTTTTTTTTTAGTATGCTGGGAGAGTTTTCTCCGTCTTTTTCAAAAACTATTTTAAGTTGTAGGTAAGTAAAAAGAAAAGTTAATCGTTTGATCGTTATCTTTCTTTGTAGGAATTGGACTTTTTCTAATAGATGTTATTTGGATGTCGTTCGTAGTATGAATTGACACTTTGAGACTTTCGTAAGGGAAATTTTAGTCCTTGTTCTAGTCCTACGGGGGTAGTAGCGAAGATAAGTTGTAACATGACCTCTAGGATCGGTCGTGTAATTCTGTTCTTTTTCTTTCTTTTTTGTATTTTTTCGTATTCTTAACCTTTCCTCCTTTGTTTCTCCAGTAATAAGTGTCTAGACAGATACGTCTTTTAGGTTTTCTTAAGATATATGTTAAATAGTGTTAATCTTGTTATGGTTCAGGTAATATGTTTCAGTTTAACATGAAGAAATGTGGTCGTTCCATCTTTTATATTAAAAATTTCTATGGCAATGACTAAATTGTCTTTTTATCCCATGGATCTTTATTTAGATTGTTTTATGAACGTTGGCAAAAAACTTTGATAATCTTCTTTTAACATTTTTGAAATAACTTACTCAAACATTTTCTGAATTCACTTACTTATAACGGTACAAGTACGAATTCCTTGTTATTGTTTTACAGTCAAGGGAAGTTTAACCAAATGTTTAAGTTACGTAAAGGGTAGTTTTAGGGTTGTCGACACGTACATAGATGTCTTGAAATTTTTGACTAAGATTTTAATATACCTCCTCGTTTGGTGGTTCTTCAAGGAACTCCTCGATGCTCCGTCCTGACCGGATGAAGACACAGGGAGTTACTGATTGATCTACCAAAGTGTGGTTGAGATACTTTTGAAATTTTGCCTTATATTGAATTCTTCTTTTTTTCACAACCTTCCGTTCTTCGTGTTGTTTCCGTCATTCTTGGACCTTCCGGTTCTAACACCTTTCTTCCCTTCGGATCTTATACCTTAGATTATAAACTACGGAGAAAAGGGGACCTCTGTAGACGGTTTCCTTTCCCTCGTTATCTCTTCAATTCTTTAGTTTGTCTCGAAACTTATATGAGTATCCCGACCCTTTTGACTCTTCTATAAACGTTTTATGTTGTATGTTCGGGACCATAGACCCTATGCAATTATTTGAGGATGTTTAATCATACTTTTTCTGTCTACCGGGTTATGCTTTTGCCTTTTTCTGAATCGTTCGATGGAGTGTTTTCTGGTCATTCATATAATATTTCCCGAATTGTGGCAATTAGTAATGCCTTAAGTTTACTTTTGGTGACTTGTAGGTGGTTTTACAGATTTTAATTTTCCTACCTACTCTTTCCTGTTCTTCGTTGACCTTGAGAAAACGATCGCCTTCCCGCAATTGTTTTTGATGTTGATGTATGTTGTTATACCTACTTAGAGCGTTTGTTTTGACTCTTCTTTTTTAGTCTGTGTTTTTTATATGTGATGTAATATATCCGGGTAAATTTATTCTAAGTTTTTTGTCCGTTTTGATCACATTCTACAATTTCAGACCGGTCATCCATAGAAGACTCCTCCTCCTCCAATCAGTGGCCCTTTCCTGAGTCCCTTACCTACGGTCAGTACAAGACAAAGAACGACACGAGAGTACTAGACGAATGAATGTATACGGGATATCGTCATCTTCAAACAAAAGTACCCTCGACAATTTTTCAATGTGATTACCTTTGATACACAACCACAACAGTCTGATTCTTTGATCAGATCTTTGATATCTATCTAAGTTAGCACCTTGACGATGTTTAGTCCTCCTTTAAAAAAAATTTTTGACTCGGTAGTTTCCCTTACTTAAACTCAGTCGACTTGACTACACCTACTTGGAACCCGGATAATATGTCTTACTTCTTTCAGTCTCCTCTTTTTGTTTATAACATATAGTTACGTATATATGCCCTGGATCTTTTTTGTCATGACTACTTGGATAGACGTCCCGTCTTCGTCTCTGTGTCATGTCTTGTCTGAACACCTGTGTCAGACCTTTTCCCTCCCTCCCAGACTACTTGACTCTCGTGACTTTTATGTGCGATGGTTACGTCTGTTGCCTGACACCTGTGTCGTCTCCTTCCTATCCCACGCTGTCTGTGTCTCGCGCCGTGACTTTGTGTGCAAGTCAAGTCGAGTCAGCACAGGCTGAGACGTTGGGGTACTTGACTTCGTGCGGTCCGGAGGTACACATTTTGTCCATTGAACGTCCTTCAACGAATTTTGTTGGTTGAGTTAGGACACAGACACTGTTGAATCTCCCCACCCTACCCCTCTCCTCCCTCCGACCTCTCCCTCCCTTATTTACGCCTGGGTGTCGGCTAAGTATAGTGACATGTCGTCTTTGATTGTGTTGTGACATTTCGTTGATGTGGGGTTATTCTTATCTCTATAAAATTTTTTGGATTATGTTTGTACCCGATTTCTGTGCTTGTCTTAGAGTCTACTCCCTTCTTGTACAATTAGTCGTGTCATTTTCTACGAGTTTGAGTTGTCGTTTTTAGTTTTTTGACTTTTGATTTTCCATTATAAAATATGAGGGGTCCTTTTTGAAGACTTCACACTATTTTCACGATTTATTACTTTTGGAGATGTAATGACCTCCTTGGTTTATGACTATGTTAGGAGAAATCTTTTATTGGATCGTAATAGGTCATAACAACTTCTACACTCATAGAAATTAAGGGTCGTTACGTTACGATGAGGATCTTAAAGATGTCATTTTGTATAACATAATTTATAAGTGTAATTTACTCTAGCTATTTCTAATGTTTATCGTAACATAGTTACGTTCAATTGAAACAAGTGTTTAATTCAATGCGTGCACACACACACGCGTTCTCACGCGCACTCGTAAAAGTCTCGAAAAACCTAAAGTCTGTATATCTTTTCTCTAAATCCGCGGACGACACCCCCCCCACCTCCTTTAAAAAGGTTGTTTTTAGTTATTTGATTATAAATGTAAATGTGTTACCTTTGAGTTTTTGTTACTATTTGGTTTTGTAGGGTTTATGTATGTCGTAATAAGTTAAACATATTTTAAAATTTTGTGTGTGTGTTTAATGTTTTTTAAGGTGTATATTTTAAACACTAAATACATATATATATTAAAATATAGACATATTACACCTACATTAGTCTCTTTCCGTGGGACGACCAGATTACTTGATAAAGAATTGATCCTACCACAAGTGTACTTACAAATAAATGGGTATGGAATGGACCATATTCTGAAAGGGACCAACGAGTGCCATTTCACAGACGGACGTTACGTCCTCTGGGCCCAAGCTAGGGACCCAACCTTCTAGGGGGTCTCTTCCTTTTCCTTTACCGTTGGGTGAGGTCATGAGAACAGACCATTTAGGGTACCTGCCTCCTCGGACCGTCCGATGTCAGGCACTACAGCGTTTCTCAGCCTATGCTGACTCGTTGAAGTAAGTAAGTGAGTAAGGGACCATATTTGTTAGAAAACTTAGATAATTTATTGAATTTATAAATTCAAATAATTAATCGTACTATGTGTGGTTATGTATGTAGTGATTACTTTCACTTCAGTGAGTCAACACAGGCTGAGAAACGCCGGGGTACCTGACATCGAATGGTCCGAGGAGGCAGGTACCCTAAAAGGTCCGTTCTCATGACCTCACCCCACGGTGACGGAAGAGGCCCCCTAGAAGGGTTGGGTCCCTAACTTGGACCCAGAGGGTGTAACATCCGTCTACGAAATGGTAGACTCGGTGGTCTCTTAAGGGGTAATAGTTAAGTCTTTTGTTATTTCTCCTGAAAAAATTTCCTTAATCATAGGGTTCTCTCAAGTTCTATAAAAGGGGGGTATTTAGTTCCTGTCCAACGATAAATTTTTCCCCCCTCTCGTCTTTCTTTTTGTCCTATTTCGAGAAGATTTAGTTTTTATATTAGTGATTTTATTTAAAATACCCACTCAAGATTCTGTTCAGTTCCTTTAGAAGGTCTTACATTTGTTTATTTTGTAGTTGATTCCTTTAGATCGTAAATGGACAGCTCTCAGAGTCTCTTTTCTCCTTTCTTTAATAGTTTTTTTTTGTTTTTTATTAAGGGGTCTGGACTTCTCGGAATGAATGGTAACTTTTCCAAGGTGGTCTTCCTTACTTTTTCCGGGTGTTGATCTGTGTCAAGTGTCCGGTTTCTATTCCTCTGTTGGTATTTCTAACATTTGTCCAAAGGTGTTTTTCTATTGGTAGTCTAAACGTTGTCTAGAGTAGTCGTTATGACCCACAAAATTTAAGGTTTTCGTTTCGAAAGTTTTAAGTCTTCCTTTTTGACATAATGGTTGAATGTTAAAACATAGATTTAAAAGGTGATCCTTGTTTTCGTTCAGTAAAAAATTTACAAGTCCTTTAGTCTTCCAAATAGTGGTCGTATAGGAAAGATTTTGTTGACGAACCCAGCCCTCGTCCCTAACCCTATGACCCTAATCGTCATATATGTCGTGCCTGTTTGGTAATCCAGGATGACATGTCGTACTCCTTGATATAAGTTATAGGAGACTGTTTGGGCTTACCTTTTCTTGTACTTTTATATTTGTCCATTGACTTAGTGAACGACATTTCGTCTTCGATTGTGTAATCTTTGGTTGATATGAAGTTATTTTAAATTTTTTATTTTGTTGATAAGTTCTAATATAAGGTCGTTTTAGTTTTTCCTCAAATTTTTTCTCTTTCTGTACTCTAGGTTAGTTGTTTGGTTTGGGTCCTCACGTTACATTAGAGTCCTATTGTACATATCGTCTAGATCTTTCGTTTGACGGGTTTAATATCTTCCGACTCTCGAGGTCTTTTGGGTAGAAGTTCTTTTCAAGTTACCAATGTCCTACTTTTGTGCAACGTTATAATTTCAAAATTATTACTACAGGTCCTCGATAGGTGTTAGTTCGTCCCGTAACGTTATAATGAGTAAATTCCTCGGGCGCAAATTGTTGTGTCTTCGAGGTGTGATGAACCAAGACGTCACTGATGAATGAATATAGGCATGTGTTCAGTGTTTCCGACCAATAATCATGAGTTAAACATCTTAGAAAGACATCTTCGTGTCTCTTCAAATCTTTTCAATATTCGGTATTATATTTTCAATGTTTAGAACTGTTGCGTTATCTTTTACTTCCGATCTTACCCTTTCTTCCCATCAACAACCTGTCAGTGTGTCAGTACGGGTTCAGAAACACTGGGGTATCTGACGTCGTGCGCTCCGAAGGGACAGGAAGTGGTAGAGGGTCTCGACCGAGTTTGAGTACAGATAACTCAGTCACTACGGTAGGTTGGTGGAATAGGAGATATCAGGGGAAGAGGAGGGTGGAAGTTAGAAAGGGTCGTAGTGCCAGAAAAGATTACTCAGCCAAGAAGTGCAGTCCACCGGTTTCATAACCTCGAAGTTGTAGTCAGGAAGGTTACTTGTAAGTCCTGACTAGAGGGGATGCTACCTGACCAACCTAGAGGAACGTCAGGTTCCCTGAGAGTTCTCGGAAGAGGTTGTAGTGTCAAGCTTTCGTAGTTAAGAAGTCGCTAGTCGGAAGAAATAAATACCAGGTTGCGAGTGTAGATGCGTACTGTTCTTTCCAACTTCGTCCCTCTTGTTTTCCTTTTGTCACCCACGATTTAGGAGAGATTCTGACCTTTACTTTCTCACAGATTTTGACTAACCAGTCTTTTGTCTTTAGACCCTGAAGGGACCACCAGGTCAACAATTCTTGGGAGGTAGATTGTGTCCCCTGTGGTCAAGTTAGGGACCAGGTCCTTCAAGGGTATGTTGATTCGGACTTACGGTGTTGAGAACTCGGGCGTACAACAATGATGACTTCGGGTGCGAGATCTCACACTCTAGGTGTTCTTTGGTGACGTTACTCTTCTCGTCCGTGACGTTGTTCTCATCGGGGTGAGGGACGTTCCTCTCTTTCGAGCACGTACCGTTACTCCTGGCTCGAATCGGTTTTTGTGATTGTTATTATTTCGTTATTACGTTAATTTCTTTACGTTTGAAGTAATCGTACTAATGTTAATCAAAAAAATTTTCATTTCTTGTTTCCTTTGTCTTTACATTGATAATGCTTTTCAAATTTTATTAGTTCCCGTAATCCTTGTTTTGACATGGAGGATCTTTAGGTTCACGACCCCTTCCATCTTTTATGTTACTGGACTTAAGAATAGATGATCCCTCAGTTCGTTGTCTATGACAAGTCTCAACCTTCTTTTCAGTTCTGTGTCCTTCTATACGAAATAAAAACTGAAAACCTTAATTGGATTTTTTTTATTTTTTTGTTGTTGATTTCTCTTGGGAGTAATTTCCGTCATTATATTCGTAAATTCTTTCTTTAAAAAATTGTTTGTAAAAGACGGGAAAGTAAATTTTTTTCTTTATTCTTTAAAATTTTATAATTTGGTAAAGGTTAACCCCCCTTTTTCAGTTTATTACAGATTCCAGTATGTCAACTTTAGGTACGTAGGAGTTAGTTTTTTTTTTTTCGAGAATTAGATCTAGGCGAAAAATGACTGAACATACTTATTAGTATACCTCTCGAGACTTACAGATACAATTTAATATAACAAGAGACTTCAGTGTGTAATTTTCTTTTTGGAAACAAAGTTTTTTAGATCCCTTTAACCGTACGGTGATCACCTAAATTTTGCTTGTAAGTATATCCTATCAAATCTGATACTGTGGTTAACTAAAGTATAGTGTAAATGAAGTTAACACTTAAAGAATTTAAGTCTAAGGACTTATTTTTCAGATCGATAGTTCTGTTGAGTTATCCCTTTCTTAAAAATTGTTTAGTAGGACCCTTTTGACCTATAGGTGCACGTTTCCCTTAAAATAGAGGTGAAGTGTGGTATTTGTTTTTAATGGAGTTTTACCTATTTGTTAGATTTACATTTTTAATTTTGATATTTGAGATCTACTTTTGTCCTTATTTAGAAACAGTGAGGTATTCCGTTACCAAAGAATCTAAACTGTAGTTTTCGTATCGTTGTTTCTTTTTTGCCTATTTTAAGTTTTGTAAACACGAAGTTTCATGCATAGTTTCTTTTACTTCATGTCAAATGTTTTTCTTTTTTCTATGAACTTTTGGTATATAGACTGTTTCTTGAATATGGAGTTTACATATTTCTTGTATTTGTTATTATTTTTTTAGTTTATTGGGTTAAAATTTTTACCCGTTTTCCGAACCTATCTGTAATAAGGTTTCTTCTATTTGTCTATCGGTTATTCGTGTACTTTTGTGCGAGTTGTAGTTCAGTGGTCCTTTTACACTTGGTTTTGGTGTTCTATGGTGAAGTGTAGGTACTCCAGTTCATACACCTCTTTAGTATTGTGTAGGTAAAGACCATCCTTACTTTTTACCACATCGTCAACCTTTTTCTCAACCTGTCAAAGAATTCTTGAATTCTCAATGGTGTACTGGGTCGTTAATGTAAGGATCCACAGATAGGTTCTTTTAGTTTTTGTAATACAGGTGTGTCCGGAATATGTGAATCTCTACTTGTGAGTGTGATTAGGTTTACACCGTTAGTGGGTTTACATGTATTTGAGTACTTTCTTAGTTGTTTTACACCATATAAAGTATGTTGCCTTATAGTAAGTTGGTATTTTTTCTTCATGACTATGTACGATGTTATTGTTTGGACCCTTCTAATATACAATTCAGTTTCTTTAATGTACTAAGAAAGGTTCTTTCCGGTGTGCACTGTAACACAATGATCCTTTACAAGTCTTATCCGGTTAGGTATCTCGGTTTCATCTGGTCCTCTGCGACTCCCAACCCTCTCTCCTGTGTCCTTCCCTGACCGTCACCGCACCCGAAGAACCCCCTACTTTTACAGGACCTTGCGTTGTCACCACTACCGACGTGTCGACACATTCGACTGGTGTTGGTGATTGTCCGACTTAGAATACCACACTGTTAATATAACGTTCTTTTATTAAAAAATTCATCGATTCTAGGTTAAGTCTTTTTGATCCGTATTTACAACTGCTTTCTGTTTGTAGACCTCCTAGATTATCAATCTTTTTACAGTGGAAATAGTCTTATTTATAAGTGCATATGGTCTCTCTACCACGACTGGATTCCTCGTGTGTGTGTGTTTTTCCAGCTGATGTCGATTCTTATCGAACCAAGTGATACTTTTTAATAGATAAAGTGAAATTTAATTTATAAACCAAAACTTAGACGAATTTAACGGTACTAGAGTTTACCTTCGGGAGGACCTTGGACTCAACGCAGGTGATTATAGGTGACACTCAATGTACCACGTAACAATGTAGATAACATACATAATCAAATGAAGAACCGGGTTATCTACCCTTGAACCTCCCTACTCCTGGAGATTGGAGTTGTGGGAGGAAGGGTTGATTGAAGGGTAAGAGGGAGACATAGGGTTGTCGTGGGTTTTCATGGTCCTAGCGTTCATTCCTTGGCTTGTGAGTTCAGAAAATCCGTCTTTTAGAAGACAATATCTTAATGAATTCGGAGACTCATCTAGAAGACATAGACCACAAGTCAAGTCAGCGAGTCACCACAGGCTGAGAAACGCTGGGGTACTTAGCGTCGTGAGGTCCGGAGGGACAGGTAGTGGTTGAGGGCCTCAAATGAGTCTGAGTGCAGGGAGTTCAGCCACTACGGTAGGTCGGTAGAGTAGGAGACAGCAGGGGAAGGGGAGGACGGGGGTTAGGGAGGGTCGTAGTCTCAGAAAAGGTCACTCAGTTGAGAAGCGTACTCCACCGGTTTCATGACCTCAAAGTCGAAGTTGTAGTAAGGGAGGTTTCTTTAGGGTCCCGTATAGAGGAAATCCTACCTGACCAACCTAGAGGAACGTCAGGTTCTCTGAGAGTTCTCAGAAGAGGTTGTGGTGTCAATCCCACCGTTTTTTCATCGAGGCCAAAACCTGGTATTTAAAATTCAGTAATATTGATCCTAGTTTATGTAGAAATAATTAGTTTTATCCTTAGCAGTGTTAGTTGTTAGTTAAAGACGGTTACTCTTTATTCAAACAAATAAGGACGTCGTATTTATAGGTACGAGGTCCTAAGCTGCTTGAGAATCTCTCGTAAAAGACGGAGGACGACCAACGTCTTCGTAAAAGGGACGTTTTTCAACAACTCTACGAATTTCTACTGTTCCCATCTTTACTCAGCAGTCAACCGTTCTCCACCAGCCCACTTATACCGTCTATTCCGTTTTGAAGTATCGGGTCAGGTAAGTTGAAAACTTTGCAACCAACATACTGTGCGTCAACCCACAACAGTACCTCTTGACCCGGGTAAGACAACTGGTTACGGCCGACGTCCGCGACGTCAAAAGTCACGTAGAGTAGCTAAACGACTCGTATGAAGAGTCTAAATTACCAAAGCGTCCCTGACTCTTTCGACGTCTGTCCGTCGTCTGGAGGTCTGTCACTGGGACTGGAAGAAAACTACATTCAAACCGAAATCCTTCACGAAACCTCGAAGAGCCAAGTAGGTGATTCAACTGACGGTCAACAACATATTTTAGGTGAACAGTAACGTGTAGTGTTAGGTTAACTCTTTAACAAGTAACGAGAAATCATCTTCTTGTCTACTGTTGTAAAAAGTTTTGCTACTAAAAAAAACTAAACGCCAGTCGAGTACGCCGTGGGCGATTACCTCGAAATAGTTGAGAGGTCAAACGAAGTTTACGACTGACTGGTATCTCTCCAGCTACGACTCAAGAAGTCGTTGAAGAACGTATAGACATCCTCCTAGTCGAAGCTCCTAACGAGAGTCAGCCAGTAACAGTTGAAGACTGCTGTCCGGTGACGGGAGGAGTAAAAGTCCCGAGGATAGAGGAAACGTTTTGAAGAACTTGTTCGGGACGTGACATGCGAGTAACCCTCAACGATCTGGGTTACACGACAACTACAACGTTCAACGGAGACTACGAAATACTGGTTAAAACTTAAGTTTATTGTTTTTGGCGAGCTTAAACGAAAAACAGATTGTAGTAAAGATCAGATATTTGTCGTTCATTATTCAGTAATCGTTTTTTTCATGTCGTTCTTTATGTATAATTTTACTACATATTGTGTTGGTGTAAGTTCTTGTATAAGGTCATAGTTTGCAGTTTCAAGTTGTTTCTTTTTGGTGTTAATGAAAACGTGGTTGGATTATTTAGTGTTGGAGGATTGTTGTATTTGCGAAAGTTGTTCGTTGTCAACTTGACTTATTTAAGAAGAGACTGTGTAAATGTTAGTTTAGAGTCTGGGCGGTCTCTGCGACCCTCCCACGTTTGTGTTGGGACACGCGGCTCCTCCCTTTCCTCGTCACCGGGGGTGCCGTCTGACTCGGTCCGGACGGAAAGGTACTCACAGAGGACGCCTCCGGGCCCGGTCGTCGCTGGACGGACGGCGTCCCTGTCCCCACGACTGACGTCTGGACCCTCCGCGTCCTTCGCCGTCTTCAGGAGGACCTCCTCCAGCGGTACTCTGGCCAGTGTCTATTCGGCTCGTCTGTTGGGTGTTTGACCTCTTGTCAATAATTGTTTCTACAAAGAGCGTGACAACGGTTTCAAGATGCCGGGTGTTGTCTAAAGGGTCGGACCCCTAAGCCGTTTTCCTGACTCTTGGGGGTCCCTTAAACTTAAACTTCCGGTCACCCTAAAATAATGTCTTAAAGGTGTCCTGACCCCTTTGTCTAAGGACCTCCTGTGTTATTTTGGAGTACGGGTGGGCCTGGGTCCTCTTTCCTCGTCACTGGGGTGTTCTCTGCCTCGGTCTGAAGGGGTACCCTCAGGCCCTCAGAGGCCGCCTCAGTACCCAGTTGTCGCCGGACGGCGCCCCAGTCCCCGTGACTGACGTTGTCAGGACCCTCGGCGTCACACGACCGGTAGTCAGAAAAACTTCCTCCATTGGTAATGGTGGTAATAGGGATGGTATCAAACCGGAGTCCGGTGTGATGTCCCTTCCTTGTGTCGGGGTGGGTAGTTGTGTTTTAACCTAACTTCCAAATGACTCGTACCGGAATGGGTGGTCTCGTTCTGGGTTAAAGGGGGGTGTCGGTCAGGGAAAGTAGTCTTCGGACGTATTCGGAAAATAAGAGTAGGTAGTCTCCCGTCTTACTTTTGGTGTCAGTGTCTTTTGATTGGTTTGACTAGTGTACCTGGTGTCGGAACGGATTGAGTTAGTTTGATACTCGGTACGGTACGTCCCCGTGAGTTCCACCTGTCCAGTGCTACCTCTCAAGACTGTTATGTGCCAGGTGACTTTTTCCCTTGCCATTTGATGAAGTCGTAAGAACGGAACTCTTCGGGTGCTTGTCATACTTTCCCGTTTTTTTATCATCCTGTGACTTTCTACTTGAGGGGTCCAGTCATCCACGGGTCATATGACCTCTTCTCGTTTTTTTATCGACGTCTTCCTTACTCCTCCGACTCGGTCTCACCTTCGTTGCGGGTCGACACCTACACAGACCACCACTGTCCCTTCAGGTCACGACATTTCTTGTTGCGACGTGTCTGTGGACCTTACAGTCCAGCTGCTAGTTCCATTTGAGTCAAGTCAAGTCAGAGAGTCAGCGTAGGCTGAGAAACGTTGTGGTACCTGACGTCGTCCGGTCAGAAGGGACAGGCAGTGGTTTAGGGCCTCAAATGAGTTTGAGTACAGGTAGCTCAGTCACTACGGCAGGTTGGTGGAGTAGGAGTCAGCAGGGGAAGAGGAGGAAGTTAGAAAGAGTCGTAGTCCCAGAAAAGGTTACTCAGTCAAGAAACGTAGTCCACCGGTTTCATAACCTCAAAGTCGACGTGGTAGTCAGGAAGGTTACTTATAAGTCCTGACTAGAGGAAATCCTACCTGACTAACCTAGAGGGACGATAGGTTCTCTGAGAGTTCTTAGAAGAGGTTGTGGTGGCTAGTTTTCGTAGTTAAGAAGTCACGAGTCGAAAGAAATGTCAGGTTGAGAGTGTAGGCATGTACTGATGACCTTTTTGGTATCGAAACTGATCTACCTGGAAACAACCGCTCCGTTTAACCTTCACCAGTTTATCCTCTACCGCTCTCACTTGTATTATAATATCGTGAGTCACTTGATTTTACCTGATATTAGTCGTTAAAATTAAGTCTACTGGCATAGATGATGACACCAGTTCTTAGGGAATCTTCTTTACTTCATCGGGAGGATCAGTTGTTCTCTCATGTTTTGCGTCATGAACCCGCGTTGGAGTTTTTGTTGTTGCTAGAGACAAGCAAAGGTCCGTTTGGTGAGTCGTAGTGTCATTAGGTTCTGATGCGGGGTTGGTGATTACGGCTTCTTGGACTTCAACTTTCCAAGATACTTCTGGATTGGTAAGTTATAGTGTCATTAGGTTCAGGGGTTGGTGATCACGGTTTCTTCGACTTAAACTTACCAAGGTACGTCTGGATGTTCTGTATCTTGATTGTGGGTTTTTTCTATAGGAAAAGTAGTGTCCCCTTACCTTACGTTTTCATCCTTCAGTCCTCTATGGACCATATTGTCCGTTCAAACCGGAACCTCATGTTTTACTTCCCGTTTCCAATTGTCTCAAAACGGTTCTCTTGTGTGACCAGTATCGTTTGTGGGAGAAAGTTGTTGTGTTCTCTTCTGCGATGTGTACCTGTAGTGATCCACCAGTTGTGGCTTTAGTCTAACTAATATAAGAAACATCGGTTTCTACCTCTTCGAGGTATGTCAGTCGTTTTTGTTCTGGCCCTCGACTGACACCGAGTCTAGTACTTGAGGAATAATGGTTTAAGTCTGTATTTAACTTCTTTCATCTCTTTTGGTGATCCGGTAAGTCCATACTGGATTTAGTTTAGGGAATGCTAATATGTCACCTTTACTGTTTATCTAAGTTCCCTAGTCTAGACTATCTCACGGACTTCTTGATACCTGCCTTCAAGCACTATGACACCTCCTCCGTCACTAGTTTTGGTAGGGGTTCTTTTTTCTTTACGTTTTTCCGTTTTACGAACAGACTCCTCCGGAATGTTTGTCGACTCTTTTCTTCTTTTCGTTTTTCGTTTCCTTTTTCCTTTTTACATGGGTAGATTTACGTCTGAAGGTTTCTTATTGTTCCTCTCTATTCATTCGGAAGGAGTCGTTAGTTTCGTGTCTTTATCTTCTTTTTTTATTTTACCCTTTCTGATCTCGAGAGAAGTTCTTTTAATCTCTATGGTTCCCTTGTAAAGTACGTTTCTACCCGTGTTATTTCCTGTCTTTACAATACCTGGATTGTCTTCGTCTTCTCTAATTCTTCTCTACCGTTCTTATGTGTCTTGACTGGAAATACTGGGTCTATTGGTGTTACCACACTAGTGGGTAGATGTCCGTCTGTAAGACCTCACACTTCAGTTCACCCGGAATACTTCGTAGTGATGTTTGTTTCGATCACCTCCACTATCTTAAGGTCAACTCGATAAAGTTTAGGATTTTCTACTACGACACTTTCACGACGTGAGTAATACGGTCGTTTAAGCCTTTTGAGTCGTCACTGGTGTTCTGACCTTTTCCAGTCACAAGTAAGGTTAGGGTTTCTTCCCGTTATAGTTTCTTACAAGTTTGATGGCGTGTTAAAGTGAGTGAAGAGTACGATCGTTTCATTGTAAGTTTTAAGAGGTTTGATCTGAAGTTGTCATACACTTGGTTCTTGAAGGTCTACAAGTTCCACCTAATTCTTTTTCGTCTCCTTGGTCTCTAGTTTGACTGTTGCAGGTAGCCTAATACCCATTACGTTCCCTTAAGGTCTTTTTGTAGATACAGAGGAAGTAACTACTGTGATTTCAGAAACGGACACACCTAGTGTCGTTTGACACCTTTTAAGAATTTTCCATCATTATGGTCTGGTGGATGACGGAGGACGTTTTGGTCATACGTCCAGTTCTTCGTTGTCACTCTTGGTCTGTACCTTGTTGTCTGACCAAGGTTTAACCCTTTCCTCATGTAGTTCCGACATATGACAGTGGGACGAATAAATTGAATGTATATCTGATATAGTACGCTTTACGACCCGACCTACTCCGTGTTCGACCTTAATTCTTTGTAGTTATTGGAGTCTATCCGTCTACTGTGGTGGGAATACCCTCTTTTGTTTCTCCTTGATTTCTCGGAGAAGTACTTCCATTTTCTCTCACTTTTTCGACCGAATTTTGAGTTGTAAGTTTTTTACTTCTAGTACCGTAGGCCAGGGTAGTGTAGTACCGTTTATCTATCCTTTTATTACATTTGTCACTGTCTCAAATAAAAGGACCCGAGGTTTTAGTGACGTCTACCACTGACGTCGGTACTTTAATTTTCTGAGAACGAGGAACCTTCTTTTCGATACTGTTTGGGTCTGTCGTATAATTTTGCGTCTCCATAATGGAACGACTGGTTCCGGGTATATCAGTTTCAATAAACAAGGTTATCAGTGCATACCTACACTCTCGACCTGGTCTTTCTTCCGACTCGTGGCTTCTTGACTACGAAAACTTGACACTACAACTTTTTCTGAGCTCTCAGGGAACCTGACGTTCCTCTAGTTTGATCAGTTAAGATTTCTTTTAGTTAGGATTTATAAGTAATCTTCCTAACTACGACTTCGACTTCGAGGTTATAAAACCGGTGGACTACGTTTCTCGGTTGAGTGACCTTTTCTGAAACGACGACCCTTTCTGACTTCCGTCCTCTACCCCTTCTGTCTCCTCACCTACCGACCTACCGTAGTGGCTAAGTAGTGGCTGTACTTAAACTCGTTTGAGACCCTCTACCACTTCCTGTCCCTTCGGACCGTACGACGTTAGGTACCCCAACTTTCTCAGCCTGTGCTGACTCGCTGACTTGTTATCGTGGGACTTTCGAAGATTGTGTACTACGTAATAACATTAGTAGAAACAACAACAACAAATCAACGAGTCAGGACAGAGTGAGGAACACTTGTCTCTGGTGTCGGGCGGTTCGTGGAGACAGGTACCCTAAGTGGTCCGTTCTTATGACCTTACCCATCGGTAAAGGACGAGGTCCCCTAGAAGGGTTGGGTCCCTGACTGGGCCGTAGAGTACGTAACCGTCCGAAGAATTGGTGACTCAGTAGACCCTTCGGGTTACACTGGGAGTAGTCCGAATTCACGAGTCGGTTAGTCTAGGAGAGAGGGGATTCTTGACTTCCCTCATACGACCATAAGACGACCAGTGGACTTAACGTTCTCCGTTTTACATCCCTACAGTGTGAGACAGTACTGACCTGTTCTCAAGATCATGACCGGGTGTTCCGTCAGAGTTTTTGACTTTAACAGTCGTCGGAGAATTCCCAGATGTCCTCACCGGGGTAGTTTAATGCGGGGAGGGGGTTCTTTTCGTTTCCGTGTCCGCAGTGATTTCGTGTCACTCCAGATTTAAGGGTTCTAAGGAAGGGTTTTAAGACCTAGAAGACATATCCTCTGCGATCATAATCGGTCGTCACTGGACGAGAACACTGTACGCGAAGATCCTTCACCGGGACTCAGTATTACCTGTTTCTATTTCCTTTAGGAGACTCGCCGTAATACTCGGTTTGTGCGTTGTAAGTCCAGACGACCGGTAAAGGAGATGTCGGTTCTTAAACCCGTTGTTTGGTTACGGGTACTAAAAAGGGGCAGGAACTTGAATGAAGTGATAGGGAGACTAGCAGTCTTATGTGAGACTAAGTCTTTGGTAAATCTTTTGTGAATTACACAGAAGGAGAAAAGGAGGAAAGATTAAGCTAAAAATCGGTCTACAGACCAAAAGGGGAGTTATAATACAGTATGTTCGTCCCATAGTAACAAATAGTAAGTGAAATCAAGTGTGTCACGTTCTCCTGTCCATCCCCTGTAGGGTACCTGGACTTCCTTTGACCTGTCTCGTCATGTCGAATCTGAGACTCCTCGCGACTGAGACTTCAATCTGGAGACTTCAATTTTTAGGGTCCAGAAGGATCATAGTTCGACACGTTGAAGGCAGACCAATAAGTTGGTGAGACCCGGAGTGAAAAACACTCTTGATAAATTTATTCATACATACATTTCAAGACTTTGGTCTCGGTCCGTGTATTATTTTTGAAATAATATTACCTATAGACGGTGGTAGTAGTTCCAAACGTTACTCCTCACCCCTCTGGATGTCGTGTAGAAATTCACGTTTACTACGATAATTCATCATACCGTTTTAGACCCCACTATTGAGTTGTAGACGTATCGAGTATGGGAGGAGTGAAGGCTTTTAAGACAAAGGATTCCGTTGGACAGCCCCTCCCCGGTAGAAGATCGTTCACGGACCTCTTCGTTTCTGTCGATTAAATGTCTTTGTTTTGCTACTTCGACTGGGTATTGTATTTTACCCTCTCTTCTCTCCCGACTCCCGACCTCTGTTGTCACCTCCCTCCATTCCCCTCTGTTTCTGTCTTTCTCTTTTTAGAACCAAAAGCTGATGAAAGGTCAAGGACCAAGGTGAGGTTGGATATTCGTGATTGACGGAAAAGACGGGAGGTAACAACAAGTCAGTACAGGATGAGAAAACATTAGGGTACCTGACCTCAGACGGTCCGAGGACACAGGTACCCTAAAGGGTCCGTTCTTATGACCTCACCCAACGGTACAGGAAGAGGTTCCCTAGAAGGACTGGGTCCCTAGCTTGGGGGTAGAGGACGTGACGTCCACCCAAGAAATGGTGACTCGGTGGTCCCTTCGGGAAAAACGGGAAGTGGTTATTTAAGAGGTGAAAAATAATTCGACACTGGTTGTAAACAATTTGAGCTTGTCTTCAGAACCCTTTCAAAAGTTGTTGTTGTTGTTGTTTTCGAATCTTCTCCCGTTCAATGTATAAGGGTAATCATGTGTTTTTGATTCTATTATGACGTCTATATTTATTGGTGTTTGAACTCATAGGAGTTAGGTGAGATGTAGATTACGTAATTAAATGTCTACTCCGAGTCCGGAACAACAAAGTTTTCGAGATGTCCACAATAATCGAGATGTCGACTCTGAGTGGGAATGTGCATTGGTATACTTGTGGGAAATGGATCATAGTCCAAGAGACATATTTGATCGTATCACGTATTTTGCATAATTATATGAAAAGTGACCCTTAATTCATTAAAAACTTTGTCGACCTTTCTTTTACCGTCCATGATAAGTTTGGTTTTGTTAAATGGAAATCTAGTCTCGGTACTTATGCAAGAAAACGGTTACAAGTGGTTTGGTCGGTCCATTGGTCGGTTGTAGGGAAGGGGATTATGTGGGGTGAGGGTTTAAGGCATTATTTGTATGTGTGACTTAGAAAATGGTCTAAGGTGAAAGAAGAATAAGACTTTTTCATTGCGATTGTGGTGTGCAGATACAACACGTTTGACTACCGTCAGTTTTCAAAGATAAGTAGGCAAGAAACTTCTGATAAAAAATTAGTCCTAAAGGGAGGAATTCATAGAATAAATACGGCAGTCATTGAGTCGCCCGGGAATTTTTTTTTAGACCGAGCAAATAGTGTTAAGACAGAGTCAATCCTGAGACTTCCAATAGTCGAGGCCCTTTTTTTATGTATGTATAGAAAACGCAAGATTTGAGTTGTGTCGGGTAAAGTTTAGAGATGAGATGTTATGTTCGCATAGTTGTTATTTCAATACTGGAACAAGAGTACTGTTGTGCCTGAAACGCCTCAAGAATGGGTATCATGATTCTTTTTGCGGTCGCAAATTCCGGCTACTGCTTTCCGTCCTAAGGGTTTTCTGCTGCGAGGAGAGGTTCTGCACGTTCCTCGTGACCACCCTCCTTCCCCGGAAAGAGCACTGTCTAGCAGGACTTGTCATTGTAGTGGGGTTCTTCTCTCTCTTAAGATTTTCGTTGAAGTGCAAAGGCTATTCTCGGAGGGTGAGTTCACTCACCGGGCCTCTGACTTCTTAGCGGTCTGTGCATGTGGGGAGCGCTTCCACCTTTTCGTTAGGGATGAGGGCTGAAGTAGGGAATTTTATTTACCCCCTTCAACCCAGGGGTGCTCGGGGACCGCTCTCGCCGGCGCCGGGGAGCGCGGTCCACACGCATGGGGGCTGCCTGGGGTGCCCAGCCGAGTGGGACCCGGGGACCCGGGCGGTGGGGACGCGCCGGGCCCTCAGGAGGCGGCGGCTCGCGAGGGGGGTGCCGGCGCGCCCGCGGACGAGCCTGCGGCCGGTCCGAGCCCCGAGCCCCGAGGCGGTTGGCGAGGGGCGCTTTGTTCTTCCACCGTCGGCCGCTGCAACGCCAAAGGGGCGGAGAGTAGGGGAGGGGAGGGGAGGGGAGGGGGCGCCGGAGGCGCGAGGTGAGGGCGCGGGGGCGAATGGGAGTTGAGGAGCTTTAGGCGGTAAAATATGGTGGGCACCCGCGGCGGCGGCGACGGCGGTGTCGTGGGGGCGGGCGACGGCGGTTGTTGCGGCGGCGGTGGTGCCGGCGGCGGCGGCGGAGGTCGTGGTAGGACGTGACCCCCGGCGATTTCTGCGGCGCCGGCGGCGGCGGCGACGGCGGCGGCGGCCTGGGCAGTGCACTGCTCGCGACCTCGGGGCGGGGGCCGCTCGCGCCGGGGCGGGTGGGTCGGGTGTCGGAAGGCGGGCGCAGAAGGCGGGCGCGCGGCCGGGAGGGGCGCGCCGCGACAGGAGCCGGCGACCAGGGGCGGGAGAGGGCGCCGGACGGGCGGAAGGGCGTGCGGAAGGCCGGTTCGGCCCGGCCAGCGGCACGTCGGGAGACGGAGGCCAGGGGCCGCACCTACGGTCCGGGGTCAAGGACTTCGCGACACCTTTGACGTCGCGATGGCCTCCCGGACCGCCTCCCTCACTGCCTCTTCTTCTCCACCGGACCCTGAGCACTGACCTTGTAAAGCCCTTTTAAGAATGCCCCGGGAAGGGGTGTCACCGACATCTGTCTCCCTAGGTGGGTCTTATTTCCGTAGGGGACCCAATCAACGCCGCCTTGTTGGATTTGCACCTACAACCTATTCGATAACAAGGATAGAGTATTATGTCCCAACCATTCTGGAGAAACCCAACGGTTATCGGAGTTTCACGATTGGACCGATCAAGAAAAGACTGAAACTTCCCGCTGACTTACAATTCCTAACGTCTCAACTCGCTCAACCCCCTCCCTTCAACCTTCTTCACTTTATCCTCGCGTGGGTCTTCCCGGGACTATCTTTCCCCAGTCCCTTTAGTCTATCCACCCTTTCTACTTTACGGTCTCGGTCTCTGCTACCTTCAAAGTGGAGTGGGGACTTCACGACTGGTTCCTACTCTGTTCCACGACTCAGTTCGACCAGTCTTTAAGCGACCTGGTTCAGACCCTAAGTCTAAAGGAAATTCTCCAACTACCTCGGGTAAAGTCTGTGGATTACAACTGGGGACCCCGTTTTTATCAAAAGGTCAGACTGAAAAGTGGATTAAGGACAAGTAGGAAGTCTAGCGTCAAAATTCATAGTGAGAAAGTCTTTCTGGACTTGGGTGTACCGCGGACACGACACGAATCAGCAATTCAGCACAGGCTGAGACGCTGGGGATACCTGCCATCGGGCGGTCCGAGGAGATAGGTACCACTAAGAGGTCCGGTCTTTCGACCTTACCCAACGGTACCCGAGGAGGTTCCCTAGAAGGGTTGGGTCCCTAGCTTGAGACCAGAGCGTGTAACGCCCGCCCAAGAAATGGTGGACTCGGCGTCCGCGGTAAAAGAAAGTCTAGCGAGAGACTGGCGAGTGTCCTGGCCTTGGAAAGGAAGGACTACAAAAATGTACCATTAACACATCCAAAAACACATTAATAATATATTTATTAATACCCAATGAAAAAAAGGAATTTTTACAAAAATTTGGGTGCCCCCTCGGACCACCCGACGGCAAATACCCCAGCGTGACTCAACCTGTGCTGACTTCGCTGAATCGTCGTCGTCGTCGTCTGACATTATTGACTGTCTACGGACTTTTTAACAACAGGATGAACAAATCACTCATTTTCTTACTTGTCACAGTCCGATCTCATGGAAGAAGGAGACCGAAAGGTGGTAACTAAAAACACGAGAGTCAAACTGAATCAAAACTAAAACTGAATAAGTAGAATCCGGAACTAAAGGTGGAGTCTTAAATTGTAACAAGTTGCCTGTAATTCACTTCCGGATACACCCGATCCTCGAAATCCCCTTATATACTCATCTTATGTTGTGTCGGGAAGGTGGTTCCGTGAATGTTGGGTGTTCTCCGTGACTGTGCGTTTTGGTTCTTTTCGGTGCGATGTTAATGACTTCACAGGTAACATCCCAACCCATCGAAACGGACCTTTCTCAGATCTACGACAGAATCTGACCGGATTTGGTGTTGAACCAGAGCGGTCCGGTCTAATGATTAACCCGTAGAAAGGATTTGATCTGAGGCATTATAATTAAGTTATAAACAAATCTCCTTTCCGACTTACCATTACCCATTTTTCGTTCCGGGAAAAATGACAGTATTTGTTAAATCGAGTAGGTTTAAACATTTAGGATGAGTAGTTTTTCTTTAGAGACGTGAATCAACCTATATTGAAGAAACATCACACTGTATTATGTAGGAACCTACTCTGAACTCCTTCCTTCAATTCATAGTTTCAGAGTGGTAATGATATCTGGTGTATGGATTGATGGCGTGGACGGTGCACATCTTGACAAGGGACTCTCCTTAAGGTAAATTATGTTGAAAGAGGAGTAATGTAAAAATTCACTAATTTATACAATTGTAAGTAATACCTAACTCCAAGATCCGTCAATGGACCGACCTGGTGGGGGAAATAGATCGAGGTTAATTTTTGTATTCATAACATTAATTTCAAAGGGTTCAAATATGATGTGTCTGAGTTTTCAGAGTGTTCATCGAAAAGGTGTACAATCGAGAGAATTGACACCGTTTCAGAGTTGAGACAAAAAGATTAGATAAGGTCTAGAGTCCTACAACTTCTTAACTTACTCTAGTCCTTAAAATCATACGAAATACTTGAATGGAAACTATCCACTAACAAAAACATAAATTTGTTGACTATTCGTGTGTGGTTTTTTTTTGATGATTCGTGAATTTATAGATACATTATATAAGATCATGAAATCTTTTCTTATAAGAGAAAAGATCAACCTACTACGTACTCTATGACTTAAATGAGAGGTTCGTGGACAGAATTAGGAAAGGGACGGATAGACATGTAGGTAGTCAGAGATAAAAAAAAAAAGGTAGTCAGAGAACTAGAGTCATAGAGAGTAAAACAAAGGTGACTGAAGAGGGAAAAAGGGACATAGGTATAAGTTCCGAGGATGTATCAAAGTTCGGTGGAAAGAACGAAACGGTTCGCGTATAGATAAGATTAGTCTAAAGAAGTGTGACAAACGTGAAACGGAATCGGCAATGATTTGTCATACTTTTCTTTTACTTGTTACTTAAATAGAAAATATAAGGGTAAAAATTGTGTTTTAAACTTTCGTATTGTGCTATTTATATGAAAGATTGTTCTAAGTTGTTAATAATTATAAACTTGTTAATAATTCCATGTTTATTGTATCCATTTGGGAGCATAGAATTCACTTGATCAGTAAATCAAAACTTTTGACAAATAGTTCTGTGTCGTGAAGGTAGTGGGGTCTTTTAAGGGAGGACGAGAAAGAGTCAGTTTGGAGGGTGGCCTTTATTGGTTACTAGACTAAAGATTATGATATCTCTCTTAAAATTTTACTCTGTTTGAAGAAATAAATAAAATTTTACGACAATATTGGAGTCACGGTTTTGGGTCTGTTTTTAATTAATAGGATAGATTGTATATTCGTCTAAAATGGGGTCATTACGTTCTTACCAAAATGGGATCGAATATACAATCTCTGAACCATTGAACCATGTTGAGTTGTTGACTTTTGTTTTAAGACCTAAATCTTTTAGTAATCGTTCACGGTTTTCATTTCTCAATAGGCCAGTTTTAGTATCTTCCGTTATAAGGTCTGTAAATTCGACTTGTAAATAGGACTCCTTAAACTGTTAGGTTTTCATTTTAGATATTTGACCCTGAAGGGACCATCGCGTCACCACTTAGGTGGACGGTTACGTCCTCTGTTCTTATCGCCCAATTTAGGGACACAGTCCTTCTAGGGAGCCTCTTCCTTTACCGTTGAGAATGAGGCCGTAAGAACGGACCCTTTAGGGCACCTGTCTCCTCGGACCGTCCGACGTCGGGTACCCTAACGTCTCAGTCTGTACTGAATCGTTGATTTGTTGTTGTTTGACTTTATATTGAAGACGTTTCAGGTTATATGTTGGGGCTATAAATTATGTTCTGGGGTGTCTCATTTCTATTTGGCCTTTACAGTCGTGTAGGTGTTTAACGTAAGTCAAAAATATGATTAGTCATTTAGAGTGAGGAACTTATAACTTTTTATCCAGGTCCTACCATGAGATGTCTGTGACCCGTCTTTGTTTTTAAGAGAGGTCCATTTGTAGATAGTAGAAGGAACCACCGAGTCTCCAATTTCGCAGACGGAGGTTACGTTCTCTGGGCCCAAGTTAGGGACCTAGCCCTTCTAGGATAGTGAGGTTTGGAGTTTAATTGGATGTCTAATAAAAGGTTCAATTTACTGGTTGTGTATTAGTTTTTAGTCTTTTTCTGACGTTATTTTTGTACGAATGTGTTCATTCATTTAATTGTTCGTTTGGAACTTTTTTTAATATCTATAAGATCTTAATTCTTCAATTTCTGGATTTACCTATCCAAATTATCATATAATGTGTGTTAAATTCTCTTATTGGACTTGTACAATCTTCTGATCTTACTTCGATTCCCTTTGTTTTTCTACCTTTTACACATTCTTTTACAATCTGTATTTAAACTCTGTCTTCTATTACAATTTTGTCGGATGGTTTGCAAAGTGACCTCAGGAGTTTCTCGTTTTTTGGTTTTACTCCGCCTTCGTTACATACTGTTCTATTTTAACCTCTAAAAGTCTGACTAAATTTTTTTTTGGGTAACACCCATTTCCCAATTGTTTTGGGAAAAGGAAAGGTGTACTTTTGAACTGGAAGTCAATTAAAAGATCGAGAAAAGTGGACCTTTGTATTATCTCCAAATACTATTTTTACTGGAGACTAATCATTTAACGGAGACCTGGTCCTTCTTGATATTTACCAGATGTAAATATCTGTACTACCTCGATGGTATAATCCCTCAATTACTCAAGTCAAGTGGTCGTTTTATGTCGTTAAAATTTACACCCGTTGGGTGAGGTCATGAGAACGTACCTTTTAGGGTACCTGTCTCCTCGGACCATCCGATGTCAGATACCGCAGCGTTTCTCAGCCTGTGCTGACTCACTGAAGTGATACGTGAATTTACTGTACAGGAATTACATAGTATGTCTTGATGTTACTCTTCATTTTGTTTTGGGGTGTTCATATCTCTTCGTAAAATGGTATGATAGAGTCATTAACTATGTTTTTGGTTTTAGTAATTTCTATGTCTAAAAACATTGACGTATTAATCGTTTGGACGGAACCAGCGATGTTTATTACACGCACGTACGAGTCAGCGAAGTCAGTACAGGCTGAGACGCTGGGGTACCTGACATCGGGGTGGGGGTGGGGGTGCGGTCTGAGGAGACAGGTACCCTAAGAGGTCCGTTCTGATGACCACACCCAATGGTACGGGAGGACGTCCACTAGAAGCGTTGGGTCACTAGCTTAGTCGTAGAGGGCGTAATGTCCGTCTAAGAAATGGATAACTCGGTGGACCATTTAGAGAGTGTTTCGTGTATGTGAGTCTGGGAAGAAAGGGAGGAGTCTCTTTTTCCTAACTCTCTTCTTACACGGAAAGAGCGAAAGTTCATTCGGTGTACGGAACACACGTCGAAATAGTCTTCTTAAAGTGCACTAATTATTTTCTGCCTACTGACAAAAAAGGATTTCAGTGGTCCTCTTTAGGAACAGGTTTGTGACGTCATCGAGGGACGGTCCACCCCACGCGACTAAACAGGGGTCCAGGGTCAAGACTAGTCTGAGTTGGTACAGACAGACTCCACCCTGACACTCTTCTGGGTCTTACCCTGAACGTCTTTTACGTAATAAAATTCATGTATACCTTGTAAATGGTTGCAACTCGTACTATCCCGTTCGGAGTTGTTAAATTCTTTAACACTATTTTATTTGTGTTGGATTTTAAATGGTAGAATTTGGGAAAGTTCACATGTTACGTCACAGTAATTCATTCAGTGTAAAACATGTTGGTAATGGTGGCAAGTGGAGGACTTGAAAAAGTGGAACGATTTGACTTTGCGATATGAGTAATTCGTCATTGAGGGATAAGAGAAGAAGGGGGGTCGGGGACTGTTGGTGGTAAGACGAAAGAGACATTGAAATGAGATTCATGGAGTATATTTACCTTAATGTACCATACACAGAAAAACACTAACCGAGTAGGTATTACATCGTATACCGTTTTAAAAGAAGAGAAAATTCCGACTTATTATAAGGTACCATACATATATGGTATAAAATAGACAAATAGACAGGTACTTGTTAATCCAACATAGAATTAGTCCAACCCGATGACTTTGCTGTATGGTGTCTGACACACCGAGTTTGTTAATTGTAAGTAAAGAGTATCAAGACCTCCGACCCTGTATATTCTAGTTCCACGATCGTAAACCACAGACTACTCCGAGGGGAAGGACCAAATGTAAACTGGTGGAAGAATAAATAAAGGTATGTACTACCCCTCTCTCTAGAGACCAAAGAACTAGAATATTCCCGTAATTAGGTTAGGATCCCGAAGGTGGAAGTACTGGAGTTGGTTTGGATTAATGACGGGTCTCCGGGGTGGAGGTCTATCGTATTGTTACCCCTAACTTCGTAGTTGTTTACCCAAAAACTCCCTGTGGCTGTAACTCAGTTATCATCCAGCGAAGGTGAAAAATAACACTGATTACACTTGTTTAGAGAGAAGATCTAGGACGAAAGTTATAACCCCCCATATATGAGTTCTCACTTTAATCACCTAGTATACCATTAAAATAAAAAACTCCTCAACAGTACAAAAGGTTTCGTCGACACGGTAAAATGTAAGAACGGTCGTCACACGTTACCAAGGTTGAAGAGGTGTAGGAGTAGGTGGGAACAATATAAGACTACAAATTATCATAGGTAGTATTATCCATAGTCTACTTTAGAGGAACAACAAAACTAAACGTTAAGGGATTATGAAACCGGTGGAGTACACTTCTCAACTGAGTAACCTTTTCTGAGACTACGACCCTCCCTAACCCCCGTCCTCCTCTTCCCCTACTGTTTCCTACTCTACCGACCTACCGTAGTGACTGAGCTACTTACCATTAGACTCACTTGAGGCCCTCAACCACTACCTGTCCCTCCGGACCGCACGACACTATGTACCCCAGCGTTTCTCAGCCTGTGCTGACTCTCTGACTTGACTTGACTTATCTTGACTTACCAATCACTATAACTCGAAGAAAAGTACGTGAATAACCGGAAGTCATATTGAAGAAACCTCTTTACAGACAAGTCAGGAAACACGCACGTACGGTTCAGCGAAATCAGCACCTGCTGAGAAACACTGGATACCTGACATCGGGCGGTCCGAGGAGACAGGCACCCTAAGAGGTCCGTTCTTATGACCTCACCCAACGGTACGGAAGGAGGCCGTCTAGAGGGGCTGGGTCCCTAGTTTGGGTCAGAGAATACAGAGGACGTAACCGTCCGTCCAAGAAATGGTGATCACGGTGGACCTTTCGGTAAGTAAGGACATGAGTAAAAATTTAGTCTAATAAACCAAAAAAACAAAACTCAAAGTTGTTTTAAAATTTCCTGACCTTCGACGATGTTCAGAGAAAGAAAATGAAGAAATACTGTCTAACAGAACTTTGTCACAAAATAGTAGAGAGTCCGAGACTACTCTATATTATTCGGTACTACCCCAGAAGGGGTCACCAAATCACCCAATTCTTACGAGGAACGTTACGTCCCCTGAGTCCAAACTAGGGACAAGTCCCTTGATTCTCGGGTGTACAGTACCTCGTTGATTCGGGGTCGTGAAACCTCGGACTCGTGTTGACCTCTCGGGGGCTCGGTGTTGTTGACTCGGACGTTCACAGTTGATCTCTCAGACACCTCGCGTCGTTTTCTAGGTGGACTACGTTCTTCTAGGATTCACGGGGTTAATTCCGGTCTGTGTCGGTTTATTTATTTATTAGAAAATTTTTCGGTATTAATGACATATATGGTAACTATACTACACTATTCTTACCGTCAAATGGAGACACTAGAAGGAGAGTTTTGTGTGTGGACACACTCGCGATTCAGTGAAGTCAGTACGGGCTGAGAAACGTTGGGATACCTGACATCGGGCGGTTCAAGAAGACAGGTACCCTACAAGGTCCGTTCTTATGACCTCACCCAACGGTACGGGAAGAGATCCCCTAGAAGGGTTGGGTCCCTAGCCTGGGTGTAGATAATCCAGGGGACATAACCGTCGACCCAAGAACTGGTGATCGTGGTGGACCCTTCGACGTGTGTGTGTTGTGTGTGTGTGTGTGTGTGTGTGTGTGGGTCAAATTAGTACCCTTTTCAATAGTCTGTTTAGAGTCACTTCCTCGTCAGATATTTGGTAAACTGGTCATAAGAAATTTTCACAGTTCCACTTTTTATTTATTTATTTACACAGTTCCAGTAACTTTTATTCCTTCACTCTCTTTGACAGTGTCGTTTCTTCTCAGACTCCTCTGTGTTGTTGATTCGTGCTGCACCTTCGTCAGGTATAGGGAAAACCGTGGTCCCTGACCAAAGCACCTTTTATTAAAAAGGTACTTATCCTACCCCCTCTATCAAACCCCTACTAAATTCACGTAATGAAAATACTACTAGACTGTACTTCGTCTCGAGTCCGTCATTACACTCGTTACCCTTCACCGATATTTACGTTTTCTTGGTCGAAACGGGTGATGAGTGGACGACACGTCGGACCAAAGATTGTCCGGTGCCCGGGTATGACCAGGTACAGGGCCCCCGACCCCTGGGAACATTATGCCATAAGACCGACCTAGGACCACATCTTTTTCCTATTACGTATTCTTGATTCCTTTAGACTTATTTCACACTTGAAATCAATCATTATTACTGAGTCATAAACAAGTAATCAACACTGTACGTACACACACACGGTTCAACGAAGTCAGTACAGGTCAAGAAACGTTGGGATACCTGACATCGGGTGGTACGAGAAGACAGGTACCCTAAGAGGTCCGTTCTTATGACCTCACCCAACGGTACGGGAGGAGGTTACCTAAGGGCTGGGTCCCTGACTTTCGGACAGAGAATTCAGAGAACGTAATCGTCCACCCAAGAAATGGTGATCGTGGTGGGTCCTTCGGGTCAACATTGTATGTAATTATGTTCTACAATTGGTGACATATCATGTCCTTTGAGATGAGTCACGAGACATTATTCGATATACCCGTTTCTTAGACTTTTTCTTACCTATAAACGTATATATTGACTTAGTGAAACGACATATGGACTTGATTGTGTTGTAACATTTAGTTGATATGAGGTTATATTCTATTTGTAATTTTAAAAATTTTCTACGATTATTATTTCCTTTGACCTCATATATCCTCCCTTGACACAAGACAGATGTCTTGACCTTAGATTTTGAATAAACAGTATTTTTTTTAAAGTTTTAATTTAAACAGTCACTATCTCTGACCGATGACCTAAAAATTTTATATTAAAGTTGAAAACTTACTAACTTTTTATGTTTTATAGAATAGTTAACACAGACGTCCTTAAACTTCTATAACAGTAATTTTTACACAACTGGTCCTTTATGTATGTTAAGTTTGTAATTTAGCCTGGTGTCTTCAGGAGAGTTCGAAAAGTAATTTTGAGGACTTCAAAAGACAAACTTCCAAAATTTGTTTAAATTCTAAATATAAAAGGAATTATAAAATCATAAGGTAAAAAGAATATTTTTCTTTTTTCATTGCTAGAAAAAGTGGCTCGAGGTACATCTGTAAGGATCTAGGGGAGGTCAAATACTTGTACGGAGTCTTTATAATGATAAAAGAAACACACGTACTAGACTTTTTCCAATCCTTCGTGATTGAATCTCTTTGAAAATATGTACGTGTACACGTGGTCCTCTATACATGTTCTTATCAATAATGAAGTGACAAACATTGTCGTTTTTTAATTTTATTGAACAGGCAGTTCCTGTCTTACTGATATACATAACATCACACAAGGACGTTTTCTTACGATACAAATCTCATGCTTTCTTTACTTATTCGGTCTTAACGTATATATTTATACCTGTTGGGGGATTTTTGACGATTCACTTTTTTAGTTCAACCTTTTCAATGTATGGAAAATATATTCAAAACGTTTTCCCTTTTTATTACGACATATCAATATCTATACATTTATACACGATCTTCAAGTTTTTGTAAGTACGCTTACTACTCATAGTTTTGGTCCTTTCACCTAGGGAGACTCTTCTTCCCTTATCCTAGACCTCCGATAAGAACCCCCAAAATGATATAAACATTTCAAAAGAGAGAATTTTTTTTTTTCTAGACTTCGTTTATACCGTTTTACAATTCTATACTATCTTAACCTTTCATCCATATAGTTAGATAATAGGAGATATGAACACACGAACTTTATAAAGTATTACTTTGTTTTGTGTATTTGTGGGATTTAGACTAGTAGAATTGATGAAGCGCCGATGACGTCGGTAGCAGGACCCACTGGTGTCAACGGTTTACAGAAAGATAGAACGAAAAATAGAACAAGGTGAGGTAAGTAAGAGGTACATTATCGGTTCTACTTAAAAATATTTATATTAAGACTAGAGTGGTAGAGGGATGAGTGTTAGAAAATCGTCCAAATGTCGTGAGATCTTTATTTTTAATTTAAGGAATGACGTCGGGTGTCTGGGATAAATAGAGAGTGTAAATCGGGAGTAAGAAGGAGGTAACAGTAATAAATAAGGGAGTTTGACACCTTGAAGAGTGGTGGAGTGTAATATAATTAAGTGCCAAATGCCCTTGTCAAGAAGGGTCTCAGGGGTGGAGGAAATCTTATATTCAAGGAACTTCCGTCCCTGAAACAAAAAGTGACGTAGGGGTAACGGTTCTTGTAGTAAACTAAGTATACTTCGTACTTTATTTATAAAAGACCTAATTTCTTACTTACTAAAGTAAAAGTAAGTTTATCTCCTTCTTATTTTATGAAGTCACCAATTTTTACTATATTAGTTTGTGTATCTCAGACTTTTACTGTCCAATGTGAGAGTTGTTATTGTTTTTAACGGTTATGAGTAATTCCTAAGTAATACACGTAAAGGTTCGTGACCTTGGTGTATGTAACACCCCATGTATACTTGGAACGAAAGGAGGATCCGGGACGTTTGGATAAACTCTATACCCTTGGAGGAGGGATCGGTGTCGACTAACCTAGACCTCCTCTCCCCTGACTCTTTTGTTAGGTACACAATCGGTCTCCCTTCACTAGTCAAAGAAAAAGAACTTTTAGATACGACTCACTGCACATCCGATTTTTTCAAATTTCTACTCAGTACAATTACCGTCCTGTAAAAACTCGCTTTCCTTGTCGACGACTCCAGGGACTTCGACGTGGTCATAGATAGGAAAGACTTGGAACGACAAGTCACAAAGAAACCGAATTACTGTATTTAATGGGGTGATAAGAAGGTCTTTTTAGGTGGCGAAAGTAAAAATTTTGATTATACACATTCAATGAAACAAAACAATTAATAAGTAAGAGAATCTTTGTTTGTTTTGATTGTTAGAGAATTAGTTCCTTTGAACTGATCCCGTTAGAAAGGGTGTGTACCAGGTGAAAGTAAGACTCTTCCATAATGACAAGGGTAAAATGTCTACTCCTCTGTTCCGAACTTGTACAGGTTATGGAAAGAATTTTAGTATGTCGTCATTTGTTACCCCGTTCTAAGGATAGGACCAGATACACCGACTTACACCGACGTTCTTACCTTCGTCCTTTTGACAAGTGTCTAGTTCAATCCTTCTACCCCGTTTGTGAAACTATGGTAAATTCCATTTAATCTTTCACTGTAACTATTGTCTCTGTCTCATTTTTGGTCCAAAGTAAGATAAAAACCTATTCTAGGTCATTTTGGAGAGATAAGAATATAAAGTTGTTGACAACCGTCTCTCTGTAAATATGGTTGTGTCTTACAGATATACTAATTTTGAAAAAGAGAAAGGTGGCTGTCTCAACTGTCAAAATTTTCTTACTGTTCTACGTGAAAAAAAAAATTCCTATGTAAGAAAAATTCGTTGTATTTTTTATCAAAACCCCCTCGTTCACCCGTTCCCTTTAACAACAAAACAGAGAAAGGGTGGACGACGTCGTTCCCGGGGTTATTACGGAACGGACTTAAAGGACAGACTGGAGATCAGTTAAAGATAACTAACTCCTTCCGGTCATTGTGACCGGTAATAGTCGAAATCCCGAGGATTACATCCTGACAACAGGGGAAGACCCCTCTCCAAGAACCCTGGAGGACCTGGTGACCTACGTTGAAGGGACACCCACTGTTCACCGGTGGACTGGTAGAACAAAGTCGCAGTGGTTCTAACCCTTCAGACGGAAGGACCGAAGACCCCCGGAGTCATGGGAGTAGGTCCGTTACGAAAAGGGAGGTTGAACAGGAAAAGGAAGAAGACTTCGGAGAAATGAAGAGCGACGGAGAGGACAGAGACAACGTAGGAAAACTCTCTCATCTGAAGCCCGTCGATGTCGTAGTGAAAAGTTGAACACTCTAGACGGGAGAGATCGACCGTACCGGGTGGAACTACTCACTGTTCGTCTTCACCCTCTCCACACAGAATGTGTCTGGGACCAAGTCGTCCGATAGGGACTGTCCTCACTATCTCCAAATTTAGAGTATAACACATCAGGACAGAAAAAGATCATTAGAGGAGAAATAAAACGACAACAGAGAAAAAGGAAAAAGTCAGAAAAGGCAGGGAGGAAGGAACTGGAGAGAGAACTAGGAATTTCCCCTGAGGGGAAGTTAGACTTTTGAAGAACACAGAGATTCAAAAACAGTAACCAAACAAATACATCAAAACAGACAGGTTGACGAGGACTTTAAGAGACGGTTTTAACACCCGTATCACCTCGTAAATTTAGAACTTTATGTCGACGTCGGGAGTAACGGACTTTGTGGTCGGAACTCAATGAGACACCCTAAAATTTCTTGTTTTTGTTTTCTTTCCTCAAACATAAAAAGGGAGAAGACGAAAACGTTACATTCACAAGATGGACCCGAGCTCCTCGAACGTAAAGAGAGGAGAGACGGTAACGTTACATTCACAAGAAAGACGGACTCGAGTCGCCCCGAACGTAGAGACAAGACCCGGAACCTCACAATTGAAAAGACGGACCCGAGAGTCCTTAATGGGTTGAGAAGACCTCCACGGGGTCTGACTCCCCCTTTTTTCCCTGGTAAAAGTTAAGTTCACCCTTTTGATACTTGAGAGACCAAGACAGATAGAAATACATTTTTAATTGAACATTTACTCGACATAAATTAACCGAATTTCCTTTGACTCAAGAGTGTATGTAAGAACCTTTATATTTCCTCCGAGTGGTCTTATGTTGAACACAAGTACACTAGACCCTTTATAAGTTATAAATTAATTATAGACTAGAACCTCGATCGAATTCGAATACCTAAATTAATTATACTTGGACAGAAATCTCAGTAGTCTTAATTCATATTGTGTAATTAAAAGGGATCCCAAGGATCTTCAGTTATTCTTGTAAACAAAAATAATACTTTAAACAGTTGTCCTTTTTATTGGACTATACTAATTTAAAAGTTCATTTATATTGACCCTATTCTTTAAACCCCGTTTGAGATGTCTTTATTAATACAAAATCTTTGCAGGTGGACTTTGTCAGAGAGATTTAGAACCATTTAATTTTAATTTACTATTCTTAAGTAACTCATAGGTCCGGTAAAGTTTATTATATTTGATAACCCTTCCAATTCAAAGATTTGTCCAGATTTTAAATGGATGAAAACAGAAGAACACTCTTTGATTTCGAGAAACCACGGTGAAACTCTACAAGAGATGGTTAGATATCTTACGATTACATTTCTGTACCAACGAATTCGTTTCATCCTACACACAAAAGTCTTTTCTTCCATACTCCTTACCTTTATATAAAACAATTTCCTTTTTTCCACTAAAAACAGGATTTCGGCCAATAAAGATTTACCCTTCTTATTCCCTGTTTCATACTGATGTCGTTCAAGTACTCCAGACGTCTTCTCCTTGTGACTCTTTTCTTAAAACATACACAAGTCCTAAAAGATTCCAACCTAATTTAAATTAATCCATTTACCTAAAACAATTGTCGTTCGACTACGTTCTGACCTAAATCAAAGAGAGAAAGTATTTTCTTGTTTCAAAAGGACCTTACGACGGAAACTATAGTCTAATACACTCAAAGACACAGAAATTCACTAGACCCCAAAAAAGTTAAAATAAAGAAATAAAACCGACGGGACTTAGAAGTGACGACGTACCCCAAAAAAGATCAACGTCACTCACCCTCGATGAAAAAACAACGTCACGTGCTCAAAGAGTAACACTGCTGAAGAGAGCACATCGTACCCGAGATCCGTGTACCCAAGTCGACGAGGTGCTGGAGACCCTAGAAGGACTTGGGCCCTAGTTTAGGTACAGGGGACGTAACCGTCCGTCTAAGAATTAGGGACCTGGTCCCTTCAGGACATTAACAAAAACTTTAGAAGAAAAAAAAGTGGATTGAGTTCCCTATTGACAAGGTGTCACCGGAAACTCAGATAGTCTGGTCCACAAAATTTCGAAAAGCTTTCAAAACTGTCTGAAGGGTTTATAGTCTAAGGTGATTTTCAAGAAAATTAGAGGTCGATGAAGCTCCCCCAGGAAGTTTCACGATGTCCTCGTAGGGTTTTTCTGTAAGATTAGAGTCACTCTACTATACAATTTACTGTACCCTTTGCAACAGGTCTGATAACGGATACAGTCTTTCTTAGTAGTCCGAGAGGGGTCAAAATAGTGTCAGTGGTTCGTCTATTCCCTCTCCTAAACCCCTAAAAGACGAGGGATCAGAGAGTGGAATTAGATACAGGTTTTTTTAGGGGATACCCTTATGAGGGTCGAGATCCCGGAGTCGAGGACTGGGGGTTCCGTAAAAGGTAACGTAGGTTGAGGTCGAGGAGGTCCTCAAGGTAAAACGTCGAGATTCTAGGGAAAGTGAAAGCTGGAACCGTCGGAGTATGAAACAATGTCTGATGGATAACCCGACCGATTCGTCAGGTACAGGATGCGAAATATCTACGAGTTAGAGTTCCTTATATCGGGTTGTATTCTTTTAACAATAGCCTGTATTCGAAATATCTGTTATCTAGAGGGAGTTCCTTTCGGGACCGATGTGCGACCGTGTCCAAGTTTGTAGGGGATAACTCCTGAGAACCGTGTTCCCTGACCTAGTTGGTCTCCGTGGACCTATCCTTAGTCACCCTCTCATGTCCTACGAGTCTTAGGGTAATCCATTCCCCTTAAGTCTCCTGTGAGACTAGGGGAAATCTGGCTTTCTAGGATTATTTACAGAGACTCGCAGTAAAGGTCCTCACGAGAGTCAACGTCCAATGAGTCATACCCTCCTAGGAGAAGATTCGGTCTTCTTTGTGGAGACCTTACACAGAAATTTTTGACCTTTACTTTTTTTTATTTACACGACTTTTCCCCTTTTGAATTTGAGACGGTATTGTGACGGACAATTCAACCACCCTGTCTCTTTTTACCGGACTTTTACCCAGAGATTTAATGTTATGACGGAACGTTAACCTAGAAATGACAGCAGTGTTCTACCCCTTTACCTGACTTCAAGGTATATCGGTTCAGAAGTACCAGGAAATGGTTTTGGGACGAGGTACACCGGACCCCTTAGTCTTTTGTGAGGGCTGTAAAATCTACTAAGGGAAAATTGGACGGAGTTGAAAGTCCCACTTTGGTTCAAAGGGGAAGAAGAGACCTCGGTGGATAAAGAAGTCTCCGTGGATGAAGAGGTCTATGGAGATTGGTTAGGGTGTGAGGTGGAGGGATACAAGTAAATATAGGGTAATGGGATCCTTCCTCTGTCATTAGGGAGACCCCATTGGGCATCACCTTTAAGGATAATGGGGTTTAGGTCGAGGTTGGTCAGTTAGGATTTCCTTTAGTCAGGACTTATAAGTGACCTTCCTGACCACGACTTCGATTTTGAGGTTATGAAACCGGTGGACTACGCTTCTTGATTGAGTAAACCTTTCTGGGACTACGACCCTTTCTAACTTCCGCCCTCCTCTTCCCCTGTTGTCTCCTACTCTACCAACCTATCGTAGTGGCTGAGTTACCTGTACTCAAATTCATTTGAGGCCCTCAACCGTTACCTGCCCTCCGGACCACACGACGTCAGGGACCCTAGTGTTTCTCAACCTGTACTGACTTACTTGACTTGACTTGACTTGACTCTCCCCACGTGACTGGTGGAACGGTCCCTGTTTGGACTTGTAAAACAATAACCACCTCTACTGGTGGAGAAGGCTTAGTCATCGGGACGATCTCAATATTAAGGGTCCTCCCTTGTCTTCGGTCTATCGCGTACTAGGTTACACATAATCTTCCCTACTCCTTCATATATTTTTTCGGCCAATTGACCGAAATACTTTTGTAATTTCCTCACCGGGTTCTTCTATTTCTTTTAGGTTGGGAGAAAGTCCCCGTCGAACACTCCCGAAAATCTTGTAAATGATTATAACTAGGAAGGTGAGGACTCCCGGTTAGGGATGACCCTGTTGTCAGACGGGGTTATAATCTCCGTGTTAATCCGGGTGTTTCGGACTAGGGGGTTGAGGATCTCCACCGGAAACCCTATGAATTATTGACTCTAGTTCGACTCCTCCTTCTTTGACTGCACTTTTACCAGTCCGATGCCGAGTTCGACTTGACTCCGGTGTCGACAGTCGGTACGGAACGTTGGAGCCCTCTTGGGTTCCCTAGGGCTCCTTCAAATCGGTAGACGGACCTCCATTTTGGTCGTTCCCCCTTACGAAGTTTATATTCAGTTGGTCAGTGACCCGGACTCTTACAGTTTTTCTTGGGGGACCAGGTACAGATCAGACGTTTGTTTGTCCAGTAACCTTCACCCTGACGGGAGTCAGGACTTCCTCTTCCCTGTCGAGGGTGACACGTCTACCGGTGTGACCTACTGATCCCGTCGGACCCCTAAGACCTTCGAGAGGGCTGTTACTCTAAAGATAGAGATAACTCCTCGGGACCCACTAGGAACTGTACCGTCCATTTTTTTTTTAGTTGAAAATTTGACTATGTCCTCGATGAATTGAGATAGGACCAGAGAGTGGGAGCCGGATAAAGGAGGTTTTCGACATGACACTAACCACAACTACCTTAGAGGGTACGTGTGGACAACGAAGTGACCCGGAGAGTAAACGGTTGGACTTATCGTAAACCAGAGTGTACGGAAAAGCCCACACGGACTCACAAGATGGGGTGATGACCCTTCTCCCTCTTCCGTTACCGTGGGATGAGGTCATGAGAACGGACCTTTTAGGGTACTGTCTCCTCGGACATCAGACGTCAGGTACCCCAGAGCTTCTCAGGCTGTACTGACTCACTGAAGTGAAAGTGAAAAGTGAAAGTACGTAACCTCTTCCTTTACCGTTGGGTGAGGCTCGAGGGAGCCTCTGTATAATACTAATCCTCCGGGACTCGTCGGAGAACGTAACTACGACTACTTTTGTTTAGTCGACTTCCTTGTTCCCGGATAAGGGACGGTATAAGATGTGTGTCGTTTGGGACGTCAAACCCTGTTTCATTAGGGACTCTTCCGATATTTGCAGATTTTTAATCGGAATTCGGTCTTCAACGAATAGGATTGTTCTCTGTCATATGGGGTATTTCGACCTTCGTTTTTATCCAAACGTTAGGGAATATCTAAATTTTACACCGGAGAATCACGGGACAGTCAAAGGAAGGTACGTTATGGGGATAAGACGGTTAATAATCCGCTTTACCCCTTACTACTTACTATATTCTGTATCTCGTCATTTACTCCGTACCCAGGGATATGTAGGGTTAGGAATTTACGTTTTTTAAATTTACACTTTTTAAGGGGACAATTTGTGCCCCGACTTGATAAGTGTCTTCAAACCTGTACCTTCGTTGGTTTCACAGATAGTTATCTATTTACCTATTTCTTCAACACCATACATATACGTTACCTTATAATGAGTTGGTATTTTCCCTGTGCAAACTCAGCCAAGATCATTCCACCTACTTGGATCTCGGATAACATGTCTCATTCCAATCAGTCTTTCTCTTTTGGTTTAAAACATATAATTGTGTGTATATATATACTTCAGATCTTTTTACCATGACTACTTGTATAAACGTCCCGTCCTTATCTCTGTGTCTGCATCTCTTGTCTGAAACCTGTGTCGTCCCCTTCCTCTCCCACCTATTTAACTCTCTCATCGTCCCTTTGGATATGTAATGGTGTATATTTTTATCTCTCGATTACCCTTCAAGAACATATTGTGTCCCTCGAGTTGGACCACGAGACACCGTAGGATCTCCCCACCCTACTTCACCCTCCTTCAGTCAAGTCAAGTCAACGAGTCAGCACAGGTTGAGAAACGTTGGGGTACTTAGCGTCGTGCGGTCCGGAGGGACAGGTAGTGGTTGAGGGCCTCAACTGAGTCTGAGTACAGGTAGCTCAGGCACTACGGTAGGTCGGTAGAGTAGGAGATAACAGGGGAAGAGGAGGACGGGGGTTAGGGAGGGTCGTAGTCTCAGAAAAGGTTACTCAGTTGAGAAGTGTACTCCACCGGCTTCATAACCTCAAAGTCGAAATCGTAGTAAGGAAGGTTTCTTTAGGGTCCCGAGTAGAGGAAGTCTTACCTGACCAACCTAGAGGAACGTCAGACTCCCTGAGAGTTCTCAGAAGAGGTTACGGTGTCAAGTTTTCGTAGTTAAGAAGTCACGAGTCGGAAGAAGTGTCAGGTCGAGAGTGTAGGTATGTACTGGTGTCCTTTTTGGTATCGGAACTGATCTGTCTGGAATCAGCCGTTTCATTACAGAGACGAAAACTTATACGATAGATCCAACCAGTATTGAAAACAAGGTTCCTCATTCGCAGAAAATTAAAATACCGACGTCAGTGGTAGACGTCACTAAAACCTCGGGTTTTTTTATTTCAGACTGTGACAAAGGTGACAAAGGGGTAGATAACGGGTACTTCACTACCCTGGCCTACGGTACTAGAAGCAAAAGACTTACAACTCGAAATTCGGTTGAAAAAGTGAAAGGAGAAAGTGAAAGTAGTTCTCCGAAAAATCAAGGAGAAGTGAAAGACGGTATTCCCACCACAGTAGACGTGTAGACGTCAATGACTATAAAGAGGGTCGTTAGAACTAAGGTCGAACACAAAGAAGGTCAGGTCGCAAAGAGTACTACATGAGACGTATCTTCAATTTATTCGTCCCACTGTTATATGTCGGAACTGCCTGAGGAAAAGGGTAAACCTTGGTCAGACAACAAGGTACAGGTCAAGATTGACAACGAAGGACTGGACGTATGTCTAAAGAGTTCTCCGTCCAGTCCACCAGACCATAAGGGAAGAGAAAGTCTTAAAAGGTGTCAAATAACTCTAGGTGTCTCAGTTTCCGAAACCGTATCAGTTATTTCGGTTTCTTTATCTGCCCCCTCCAATTTTTTACTCCCCTGTATACATATGAATACCGACTAAGTACAACAACATACCGTCTTTGGTTGTGTTATAAAATTTCGTTGATAGGAGGTTAAGTTTTATTCAATTTTTTTTATGGCCCGACTCTAAAATGTAGAGTATCTTCACTGAGTTTTTGGCTTTGATCATCGTCAGCAAGTGACGGTACCCGTGGTTTTACATTAAGATTTTAATGGGTGTCCTTGTTGTCCCGTCTAGCCCTCCGTTTCTTTCATCGGGACTACGGGTATGGTCCGTTTTGAGTTACAACTTTTTTAAGCTGTTGTCCGGTGAACTGAAATCGTTTGTCACTTGTTGGTTAGGAACGATAAGTTGTATCCACCCCTTTAACTTTTAACTGAGATCAAACAAGAGAACCTAGGATGTGCCATATTTTTAAAAAGATGGTCCTCCAAAAGTAAAAGAATATTGGGAAAAGAAAGGTCAGTATGACTAACTACGATATAAAGTAGATCCCGAGGTAACAGAAGAAATGACAACATTTGGACACAGATTCTGGAAAAAGGTTCCTGTGGACCGTGGTTGTCCAGCTCTGGAAGATAAGATTTTAATCTCTTTGTACCATTTGCAATTGGACCTCTAATTGTTTTTATATGTGGGTTCGTCTTGCCGAAGAACCGTCCCCGTTATAGTGAGGGACAGACCAGTGGTCAATTTCTTCCGGAGGGTTTCAATTGGACTAAGGAAGAGAAAGATCTGAGAAATTACCAATAACATCAAATGGAGGAAAAATGGGGAACAATCGAATTGGAAAACCAATTCACAGACAAAAAATCTGAGGTTATAAAGATTCATTCTGAGTACTACCGAGTTCCTTAAGTCGGGTAAGGTTGCCTCTCACCGAGTCCAGGGATGTTAAGGAACCTTGTCAGTCGCTTTCTGAAGACGTGCAGTCTCATCCGACCCCAGACACCAGGGACAGGTCATCCTTTTTTAAAGTCTTCTCGGAAACCGGGGAATTGGGAATTTTCATTCCCACACCTCAGAGAGTCTCCCCTTGTCCTGTCCACTCCCGGACCCTAGGAACGACGTCTCGAGGTTACGAACGTGAACCTGTGTGGAGAGGAGGTCGTTGTTTTATGTTTCTTTGATATGCCCTGATTTTTATTGACGTTCACTCGTTGTTTTATGTTTCTTTGATATACCCTGATTTTTATTGACGTACGTATCTCCCAACCTCGTTTAAGACCTGTTTTCTATGTCTCTCTGGTTTTTTGGGTTGGCGGTGAAAACTTCTCGGACCTTGTTTTTTTCCCACAGTCCTTGTTTTCGTCCCTTGACTCGTAGGGGGGGACTTGAGTTGTGGTGGTCTCCCCACCCGTTTGGTGGATTCGGTGGGTGGGTCGGTCTTGGGACCTGTGTGTCGATGGAAGTGGGGTATATCCCTTGTTCGAACTGGACGAAGTCTAACTGTAGTTCGTTCCCTTTGACAATGAACAAGAACGAGGGTGACGACGTCGTCCCCGGGGTTATTTGGGAACGACTTTCCTTTTTTACCTCAAAATTGTTATATACAAATCCCTACTCAATAGACAATCCGTCCGTAGAAAGGACAGTAAGAACTTTTGAGAGGACGTAGGAACGTACGGGTCAATCTTCGAGACACCTTCCATCAACCTACATTCACTCCGACATTTATGTCCAAGGTTCCACAAACACACCCCTCCCCGATCGTCTCTCTTTCCCTCTCCAGAACTACTTAAGTGTGTATGAAACTTCTTGTATCAGTTAAAAAATTTTTTTCCAAATTTTTATTTTATGTGAGTTAGGCGGGATATCTTGTATTCGACATTCTCTTCCTTGTTCACCTTATTGAAAAAAGGCTAACTTCAACCTGACACAAAAAGTCATAAAATCTTTATTATACTGAAATTTCTTTTCTTTATTATATGGAACTCTTTATTCGCCATTCGAAACTAAGACAAAATATATGTACTTTCCTGTTTTGAAGCTTTGCAGTGATTACACGTGTTAAGTCAAGTCAAGTCACCGAGTCAGCACAGATTGAGAAACGCTGGGATACCTGACGTCGTGCGGTCCGGAGGGACAGGTAGTGGTTGAAGGTCTCAAATGAGTTTGAGTACGGGTAACTCAGTCACTACGGTAGGTTGGTAGAGTAGGAGACAGTAGGGGAAGAGGAGGACGGAAGTTAGAAAGGGTCGTCCCAGAAAAGTGTACTCAGTTGAGAAGCGTAGTCCACCGGTTTCATAACCTCAAAATCGAAGTTGTAGTCTGGATGGTTACTTGTGGGTCCTAACTAGAGGAAATCCTACCTGACCAACCGAGAGGAACGTCAGGTACCCTGAGAGTTCTCAGAAGAGGCTGTGATGTCAAGCTTTCGTAGTCAGGAAACCGTGAGTCGAAAGAAATATCAAGTTAAGAGTGTAGGTATGTACTGATGACCTTTTTGTTATCGGAACTAATCTACCTTGGAACAACCGTTTCATTACAGAGACGAAAAATTATACAACAGATCTAACCAGTATTGAAAAGAAGGTTCCTCATTCGCAGAAAATTAAAGTACCGACGTCAGTGGTAGACGTCACTAAAACCTCGGGTTTTTGTATTTCAGACGGTGACAAAGGTGACAAAGGGATAGATGAACGGTACTTCACTACCCTGGCCTCCGATACTAGAATCAAAAGACTTACAACTCGAAATTCGGTTGAAAAAGTGAGAGGAGAAAGTGAATAGTAATTCTCCGAAAAATCAAGGAGGTGTGAAAGACGGTATTCCCACGACAGTAGGCGTATAGGCTCCAATAACTATAAAGAGGACCGTTAGAACTAAGGTCGAACACGAAGAAGGTCGGGTCGCAAAGAGTACTACATGAGACGTATCTTCAATTTATTCTTCCCACTGTTATATGTCGGAACTACATGAGGAAAGACTAAACCTTGGTCAGACAACAAGGTACAGGTCAAATTGACAACGAAGGACTGGACATATGTCCAAAGAGTTCTCCGTCCAGTCCACCAGACCATAAGGGTAGAGAACTTCTTAAAAGGTGTCAAATAACTCTAGGTGTCTCAGTTTCCGAAACCGTATCAGTTCTTTCGTCTTCATCTACAAAAAGACCTTGAGAGAACGAAAAAGTCACTAGGTCACCTACAACCGGTAAAGTAGAGACCAAGGAGACGGAAAAGATTTTGGTCGAACTTGTAGACCTTCAAGTACCAAGTGTATAACGACTTCGGACCGAACCTCTTAAAACTCGTAATGAAATGATCGTACACTCTACTCACGTTAACACGCCGTCAAACTCGTAAGAAACCGTAACGGAAAGAAACCCTAACCTTACTTTTGACTGGAAAAGGTCAGGACACCGGTGACGACTCAAGAGGTTTAAACGACTGTATGACTCACGTTGTGAAAGTGTCTTAGTAGAAAATCCTAAACTTTATCGAGTTGACCTTAAGGTAGTGGAGGTGATCTAGACAAACGTCACTACGAAGGATTCCGGGTGAACTGAAGTGTAAGATCCTACAGACCGAGATCCGCTGACTAGTGTGGTAGCACTAATAGAATCAGCACTTCTAGAAAAGACACATAAGAATGGTGGAGAAGAATTATAGAAGACGAAGACAATCCAGGTATGGTAAAGAAAGGAAATAACTCGGGTAGAAACGTACTTTACAAGGGAACCATAGAGATTAAAAGAACTCCTTTAGAGATCAGAAAGGGTAAGATAACAAAAGAAGACAAAGAAACGTGACTAGTGACTTCTTCTGAAAGAATAGAGACGAACGATAAGAAACCTTGAGACGTAAGTTTACCCAAATAGAAAGAAAAAGAGGAAACGAAAAACGAAGAGAAGTGTCGATAAACATTCCGGAGGAGTCTATCAGTAAAACGAAAAAACGTAAAGAAAAAGAACCCCTACCAGAACTAGGGAGAGAGGACATGTTACAGTGCTTGAGGTAGGTATCAAGTAGTCCGTGAGACAGATATTCTAGATCAGGGTATTTAGATAAAGAGTGAAGGTGACATATTAGCAATCCCTAAACTAAATCCAGTATAGACTTACCACATCATCAAAAAGGGATGAAAGAAGTTAAATTCATACTTAAACCGTTATTCCACAACTACAAGACTCGGTGTCAGTCGAGAGCCAGAACAAAAACGACTGACATATCTCAAAGAGGTAGAAACCGACGTTTCTTATATTAGTTACACTAAAACCATAACTGGTAGACTACTACAGGTACACATCTCAGAAGAGAACACAACAACTTTCTGTCACAAACGATACTGGTCACGCAAGAGAACCATTTTGTGATAATCGGAAACGGGACGAAGTAAGACATGAGGTTCCGGTTTAAAAGGACAATGAGGTCCACAAAGAACTGAAGGGTGAAAACGTAGGGTCAGGGGATATTACTTCCGTTATAGAAAAAACCCACAATCAAAATCTTCCAGAACATCCAGAAGTATCTTGGCAAGTTGAAGTCGAAGAAGTCGTAATGACCAATCCCGAATCTGAACCTAATGACACTATAACTTAGTAAACGCAACCTTTGTCTCTAGTAACACAGCAAAAACTCTGACGTAGGTTGATGACGTAAAACCTGAGAACGCAACTGATACTCCCGATGAGGTAAAGAAGATTCCCTAAGAACGGGTGTTATCATCCATATTACCAGTAGACTCAATTTAAATGGGTAAGGTCAGGTAAAATCAAGTGACTAAGGATTTTACAGCTACAAGTGAGAACGGTAGAGGACAAACTGGTGAAGGTTAAACGGAACTAAGCCTCTTCCGTTACCGTGGGGTGAGGTCATGAGAACGGACCTTTTAGGGTACCTGTCTCCTCGGACCATCCGACGTCAGGTACCCCAGCGTTTCTCAGTCTGTGGTGAATCGCTGAAGTGAAAGTGAAAAGTGAAAGTACGTAACCTCCTCCTTCACCGTTGGGTGAGGTCACAAGAAAGGACCTCTTAGGGTCCCTGAAACTTCGGACCACCCGACGGCAGATACCCCAGCGTGTCTCAGCCTGTGCTAACTTCGCTGAATCGTCGTCGTACCTGGATTGATTGTAAGGTCTACGGATACGTTATAACGAGAAATATCGTAGCCTGGAAGGAAGGTAGTGGTCAGAGTAAGTGTTGACCCACAACAAAAACGAAAGAGAGGCAAGAAGTAAGAAAGAGCTCAATAAAGAGGTGACTAGAGGTTATCGTATGACCCGTGGATGGTTGGAAACACTCTCGGGGTACTTGATTACACGTGTGGTCTACGTTACAAGTATGAACCTACTCATGACTTTGTTACAAAGTTTCAGTTCCTATTCTTTAAATAACGTACAAAATATTTTCCTCTCCTTTTATTTTAAAGGAATCTTTCTCCCGTCAAAAAGAAAAGAGACATCCATACTTGTCAAATCCTTCGTTAATTAACTATATAAAAATTTCATCAAGACCGGCACGCCCGCCCAGTGGACTACGGAAACGTCAGGGACCTCGACGTTTTCTTTCCCTCCAGCCTCACAGTGAGAGAAGGAGCTTCTACAGATAACGACAAGCCCAAGTTCAGGATATGCTCCGATTCCCAGTGAAAAAACTTCAGTGAAATTAAAGACCTCTTATAAAAGTGACCTATACCTTAATTCAACTGTCGTAAAACAAAGGAAAGTCACGAAATCTCTACACAAAGATATTAGTAGACCTGAGGATCCAACAAAGATACAGAAACGGTAACATTTATTACCGGGTTACTTGTACTCACAAGTCTATAGAGAAGTTCATTCAGTAAAGTAAAGGAAACCCATACATAGGTCTTTACCTTAACAGTATAGTATACTATCAAGATAAAAATTAAAAAGACTTTTGGGGGGTAGGACAAAAGGTGTCATCAATATGATCAAATGTAAGAGTGGTTCTCACGATAACGGAAAAGAGGCGTCGGAGTAGAGAACATAAAAATTATTATCAGTAAGATTATCCACACTCTATACTATGACACCAAAACTAAACGTAAAGGAAATACTAATTACTCCGACTCGTGGAAAGATACACGAATAAAAGGTAAACGGATAGAAGAAATCTTTTTACAGATAAAGTTCAGGTGACCGTTAAAATTTTAGTCTAACAAACCCCATAAAAAACAATAACATAACATACCCAAGGAATATACAAAAACATATAATTGGGGAATAGTCTTTCTATTGTTTATAAAAGAAGGTAAGACATCCAACCTATTAAAGGAAACAACACGTTTTAGAAAAATCAAACTACATTCTAACGGCCCTCTTTATATTTATTGGAGTCTATACGTCTGCTGTGGTGAGAATGGCGTCTTTCACTTCTTCTTAATTTGTCAGAGAACTACTTTCACTTTCTCCTCTCACCTTTTCAATTGAACTTCGAGTTGTAAGTCTTTTGATTCTAGTTCCGTAGGCCAGGGTAGTGAAGTACCCTTTATCTACCCTTTGTTGTCGTCTGAAATAAAACCCCCCGAGGTTTTAGTGACGTCTACCACTGACGTCGGTATTTTAATTTTCTGCGAATGAGGAACCTTCCTTTCAATACTGGTTGGATCTATCGTATAAGTTTTCGTCTCTGTAATGAAACAGTTATTTCCAGGTAGATCAGTTCCGATACCGAAAAACCATCAGCACATACATACACTCTCAACCTGATATTTCTTTCGACTCGTGACTTCTTAACTACGAAAACTTGACACCACAACCTCTTCTGAGAACTCTCAGGGAACCTGACGTGCCTCTAGGTTGGTCAGGTAGGATTTCCTCTAGTCAGGACCGACAAGTAACTATCCAGACTCCAACTTCGACTTTGAGGTTATGTAACCGGTGGACTACACTTCTCGACTGAATAAACTTTTCTGGGACTACTATCCTTTCTAACTTCCGTCCTCTTCTTCCCCAGCTGTCCTACTCTACCGACCTACCGAAGTGGCTCAGTTACCTGTACCCAAACCCACCTGAGGCCCTCAACCACTACCTGTCCCTCCGGACCGCACGACGCCAAGTACCCCAACGTTCCTCAACCTGTGCTGACTCGTTGACTTGACTTGACTCAGAGTATACAACTAAAGATGAAACCAGTAAACACGAAACTTACAGTATATCTTTTTTTTTAGTAACAGTTCTGGTTACAATTCCTCGAAAGGGGAATACAAAAGAAGACTCTCTAAATACCAAAGCCCAGAATGTGAATTCAGGAATCAAGTTCAATCAAAAACACTACATTTTTGTCTTACGTTTATTACGTTCTATCCTTAGGTTAAAGTAAAAAAAAATGTATTCTTATAGAAAAAAGGTTGTAGTAAATAACTTCTCTGATAGTAAATGAGTACCTCATAAGAACCGAAAGAACAGTTTATAATCAACTGGTGTCCACATAAAGAATTACACCCGGAGTCTTTATAAACTTTCGGTCACCAGTTCACCTCCTTTAAGAAGTCTTTTTTAAATATAATGGAAACCTTTATTCCGTTTCCTCTTATACCGTACAGGACAGTTATAGTATGGTCTCGTTATAAATTCTCTGGGTTGACAAAAAGTTTTCCTGAAAAACACTGCTACCTTTACAAGACATAGATACGTCAGGTTATATAAACAGTAATCAATGTATACTGGTGACTTATGAACTTTACAGTGATCGGACTGACTCTTTGATTTACAAATTGAAATTAAAATTCATCAATTTTATGTTACATTTATGGGTTGTGATCTCTTTACAAAGATACAGGAAATCTTTTCTTTTACAGTTCTAAAATAACGGGGAATTTGATAATTGATCAAAACATAGATTGGATCTTTAGAATAAAATTGAAAAAAAAGAGTTTTACGGATATTTATGGGTCCAGCAGTTTTACGAGAAAATTAGTCGAAGTGGTAGAATAACCGAAGGAGTCAATCAATCTGTTTTTAGAAACCGTATACAGGTAAATATAGTTTCTCTTAGTATTAAAATTGAAAAACTTTTAGTACAGTTGTTTTGTTAAACTATTCACATCATATTTTCTCACATATCACTTTAGTTCCGAAGGGACCATCGAGTCGACCATTTCTTAGGGCGTTACGTCCTCTGGACCCAAACGTAGGATTGAGATAGGAGAACCTATTGTATTGTAATCAATTGAGTCGAGAAATTCGGACAAAGGTGTTGACATTTAACCCTCACAATTATTGAAAGGAGTCCCATAATCCCCATTTAATCTATTGGTGTATTCAGTGTATCATGTAACGGACCACGGGACTAAATTTACAAGTTGTTTAATGTCGATAATAATGACTACTCTCTCACCACTTGTTAAAGTTTACCACGGTTCAAATTTATATCATGTCACATTTTATTAGACATTAATTTAAAAGATTAATCCTTCAACCCGAAGGGACCACCAAGTTACCATCTCTTAGACGGGTGGTTATGTCCTCTGTGCCAAACTAGGGACCCAACCCTTCAAGAGAACTTCTTCCTTTACCGTTGGGTGAGGTCAGAAGAACGGACCCTTTAGGGTACCTGACTCCTCGGACCGTCCGATCTCAGGTACCACAGGGTTTTCTCACTTTGTACCGAATCGTTGATTTGTCGTTGTTGGTAATCCTTTAATGACCGTTGACACTGTCCTTGTCAACGTTGTCTTATCCCTGCCTTTCACAACTCTTTACTTACCCTCCACCCCTTCACTTCTTCTCTCAGTCAGGAAAGGCTTTCGAACCTCTCTCCCAGTCTCTCCGCAAAGTTAAATTGTTAATATTCCACTCTTGAAAAAATCTAACTCCACTGAACTTATAAAAGCATGGGACTCCCCTCTTTTACCTACTTTTTTCGGTTTCTTACTTCTCTTCTACCAAATCTTATTCTAAGTATGGTTCTCTCTGTCTTCCCTTTCTGTAACTTCTGTGTTCTCATCAAATCATGTACTTCTTTAATTCGTCTCCTTTTCCATTTCAGGCACAAACAGGTGAATATGACTCATCCAGAGTACGTTACCTGTCACCTCCTCTTACCTTTTAAATTACGTGATTCTTGGGAGGACGTTACGTCCGCTAGACCCAACCCTTCTAGGGGACCTCTTCCCTTGCCGATGGGTGAGGTCATAAGACTGGACCTCTTAAGGTACCTGACATCAGGTATGCCAGTGTTTCTCAGCCTGTACTGACTCGCTGAAGGTGAAAGGTGAAAGTGAACTTAGGTTATCAGAGACTGTTAGTTCAGGTGTCATCTAAGATAGTCAGATTTACCTGGTTCATGTCTGTCAAAGTTTCATTTCATTTTTAACCTTAAAGGTTTGAAAACGAAACTAATCCCCCACCCCCCTCGGATCTCATCTGTCCTACGGTTTTATGTTAGAACCCTTGTATTCGTAGCCGAGTGTTTGCGGACTTGTAGACGACTTTATTTCCTGTTTATGATACTACGTATTTGAAATCTCTGTCTTAATTCTCTTTGTCTGTCAACGGGGGGGTGTTTAAGTAGTTTTCTAGTAAACTTACAGTTCGTTGAAGGTGTTTTGTTGAAGACTTGTGACCGCCTCCTGTGGTCCGTGGGTCTTTCCGTCGGGTAAGAGAAACTTTCCTATTTCCTGTAGTATGTTTTCTGTTTTTCCCTCTGTTTTCGCCATCCCTGCCTCTGGACAGGACTCTTCCCTCAGTACTTCCTCCTCTTCAAAGGTGTGTTATCCTTTGGGAGAGCGTCCAACCAGACACCCCTCAAAACCTTAGAGTCTTCCGTTGTATTGACCTTTTTTCTTTTTTTTTGTTTTGTGTCTTATGTGTAGATTGCAGTTGACGTCTTTTCTCTTGAAAGGGAGGTTTCCAAGATCGGATTGTTCGATTACACGTTGGATCAGGTGAGTGTCTTGTTTCCTAACCCGTTTATGGTTTCTTCTCGATCGACCGACACCTGGTCGGGAGGGAAAGGTCTCTGTCTTTCCGAACACTGTCGGTCTCGGCCTTCCGTTCCCCGACGACGTTATAGTCGGAGTATCTACCTGAGAAGATGGTTTGACACTCGTCCGTGGGTCGACGATTGGTGTAGAAGGACTCTAGGACCTACCAACTGTCGACGGTCCTCCCAACGTCGGACTCTAATCGAGATGTCTCCTCTGTGTGCCGTGTGGGCCCTGTGGTTCACCGGTCCTTCCCCTTCACTAATTCTACGTGCCAGGTGGACCCTGTCACGTGAGTGGTTTGTGGACCAGTGGACTCGTCTAGTCTGGACCCTTCCCGCGTTTTACGTGTGGGTTGGGTGTCCCTGACTCGGTCTTGACACAGACCCACAGGGGACACCTCCATGTCCAGTCGTCACCGGACGGTGTCCCCGTCCCCGAGACCCACGTCGTCTGGACCCATAACGCATTCGCGAAAACATCCTCCGGCGGTGATTGGGGTGGTATCTTGGAAGTCTTGAATGTGTTCTGACCCCTTTGTCTGAGAACCTCCCGTGTTTGTCTTGGAACACGTGTGGTTTTGGGTCCTCATTCCTGGGGTGTTCTCTGACTGGGTCTGATCGGACACTCATAGGTCCTCAGAGACCACCTCCGTACCCAACCGGACGTCGTCCCAGTCTCCGTGACTCACGTCGTCTCGTACGTACCTTGGAAAACTTCCTGAGAATAGAAGTCATTGTGACTTCTTCGACTACAACTTGCCAAAATACTTCTGGATGTTCTGGAAAATCTTGATTGTGGGTTTTTTCTACAGGAAAAGTAATATCCCCTGACCTTACGTTTTCATCCTTCAGTTCTTTGTGGACCTCATTGTCCGTTTAAACCGGAACTTTACACCTTACTTCGTCCCGTTTCTGATTATCTCAAAACGGTTCTTTTACGTGACCAGCAATTTTTTTTTTTTCTTTTACGTGACCAGTATCGTTTGTAGGAGAAGGTTGTTGTGTTCTCTTCTGAGATGTGTACTTGTAGTGGTCTACCAGTTGTGGTTTTAGTCTAACTAATATAATAAACGTCGGTTTCTACCTCTTCGAGATATGTTAGTTGTTTTTGTTCTGGTCCTCGACTGACACCGAGTCTAGTACTTGAGGAATAATGGTTTAAGTCTGAGTTTAACTTCTTTCATCCCTTTTGGCGATCTGGTAAGTCCATACTGGATTTAGTTTAGAGAATACTAATATGTCACCTTCACTTTTTATCTAAATTCCCGGATCTATACTATCTATCTCACGGACAACTTGATACCTTACTCCAATCACTGTAACATGTCCTCTTTCCCTACTTCTGGTAGGGGTACCTTTTCTTTACGTTTTTTCGTTTTACCGACAGACCCCTCCGGAATGTATATCGATACTTTTCTTCTCTCCGCTTTTTGTTTCCTCTTTTTCTTTCTATATTCGTAGACTTACGTCTCAAGGTCTCTTATCGTTCTTCTCTATTCTTTCGGAAGAAGTCGATAGTTACGTTTCTTTCTCTCCTTTTCTTGTCTTACCCTTTCTGATCTCTAGAGAAGTTCTTTTAATCTCTATGGTTCCCTTTTAAAGGACGTTTCTACCCGAGCTATTTCCTGTCTTTATCAGACCTGGATTGTCTTCGTCTTCTATAATTCTCCACCGTTCTTATGTGTCTTCTTGACATGTTTTTCCTAGAAGTGTTGGGTCTATTAGTACTACCACACTAGTGATTAGATCTCGGTCTGTAAGACCTTACGCTTCAGTTCACCCGGAACCTTTCGTAGCGATACTTGTTTCGATCACCTCCACTACCTTAAGGTCAACTCGACAAAGTTTAGGACTTTCTACCACGACACTTTCACGACGTGAGTTATACGCTCGTTTAAACCTTTTGAGTCGTCACGGGTGTCCTGACCTTTTTCAGTCAAAAGTAAGGTTAGGGTTTCTTTCCGTTACGGTTTCTTACGAGTTTGGTGGCGTGTTAACGTGAGTAGAGTGTACGATCATTTCATTACGAGTTTTAAGAGGTTCGGTCCGAAGTCGTTATACACTTGGCACTTGAAGGACTACAAGTTCGACCAAAATGTTTTCTGTCTCCTTGGTCTCTAGTTTAACGGTTGTAGGTGACCTAGTACCTTTTTCGTTCTCTCAAGGTCTTTTTGTAGATAAAGACGAAATAACTGATACGGTTTCGGAAACTGACACACCTAGTG